>NAOQ01000392.1:0-28263 GCA_002751075.1 Ichthyophonus hoferi
TACTCTATACCCTATAATATATACCCTATACTCTATACCCTATAATATATACCCTATAATATATACCCTATAATATATACCCTATAATATATACCCTATAATATATACCCTATACTATATGTCAGTACTCTATGCCTCTCACCCCACAACAACCCCACCTCTCCCATAGTAACCTAGTAACCTACAATATTCATGCACGAATATCAGTCCTTGCCCTATGGTGCTCTCTGTAAGCCTATCTAAATCCTAACCTACCTGGTGTGTAGCGCACAGCCAAGACCCTCTCCTTCCCAGGGAGGAGTGACAATTGCTCAATCAGATTAGTGTCATCCATGCGGCCACTAGCCCTACCTAACCCTCTCACTCCCTCTATCCCTTCTACCTCTGCCCCGGTGTCATTGGCTAGGTGTATAGACACTCCAGGGGGAAGGTCGTCCCGTGAAATCTCAACATCCTGTAGGAAGGAGCGAGGAAAGACGAATAGAAAAAGTGGAAAAGACAGGTTATAGATAGTGTGGTTACTAATTGGGTGAATATAGAAGGCGCTAATTCCCTGTCCTAGATGATTGGATACTATATATCTATATATAGATGATGGATGGCAAGCGACACGTTAATCAATATTAGATTATACTACTACTATTACTTTCTCTGTATGTTTGTCAGTACCGTGGCTGTTTGATAAAACTGGAGTCCTGTGTGTATGTTTTATTGTTATAGTTTCCCCCAGGGGCCACCACTCCTTGGTTATGACATATGTATACCTTTCAACCTCATCTTACCATTGTATCATCAATTGCATTACGTAAGGTTAGTAATTTCTCTGCCACCATGCCTCCGTAACACTCGCCAAAATCCAGTGTGTCATTATCACTGACCTGTTCGGGTATAGTAGGTATAGTAGGTATAGTAGGTATAGTAGGTATAGTAAGTATAGTAGATATAGTAAGTATAATAGGTATAGTAGGTATAGTAAGTATAGTAGATATAGTAAGTATAATAGGTATAGTAGGTATAGTAGTATAGTAAGTATAGTAAGCATAGTATGTATAGTACGTATAGTACGTATAGTAGGTATGGGATAATACCGTATAATATTATATCATATAATATTCTATGGTATATTTTTTTATTATATCAGATATAACATGATATAATACCATACAATATCATATAATATCATACCACCATATCATATCGCAATATATCATAACATAACATATTGTATTGTATTATATCCTAAACTATTACATTATACCATATCCTAACCTATCTTATCATATCATACCATATTATACCATATCATATCACACCATATCATGCCATATTATACCATATCATATCATACCATATCATATCATACCATATCATATCATACCATATCATATCATATCATATCATATCATATCATACCATATCATATCATACCATATCATACCATATCGTGCCATACCATATTATACCATATCATATCGTACTATATTGTACTATATTGTATCATATTCTAACTTATCACATCATACCCTATCCTAACTTATCCTATCATATCATACAATATCATACCATACCATACCATACCATATTGTATCCTAACCCACTCTATCATATCATAACCATAACAAGACATAATGACCCTACCCAGAGAGCATTAGCCCTAGGCTGGGCCACCACAGCCGTGTGTATAGTCATAGTCTCTACATTTCGGGGATCCCTTGTGTTTTCTATCTGCACTGTAACCTTTTGTTGGCCCACCTGTCCTCCTCCCATTGCATGAATATCATGTTTATAGATAGTCCATATACGGTTATATATCATATCCTTATACATACTCATCATTCTCGTCCGATTGGTCTACAATATATAACATGCGTTACCCCTTTATAACTCTCATATGTACTCAACACCACATTGAGAGACATACAGAGATACAGTAGAGACATGCATAATATAGGAAAGACATGGATAAATATAATAAAGGTAATAAATAATGTGTATTAATAATACTATCTGACCAATCTCTGAGCATGGATAAATATAAATATATATAAGGTATATTATAATACTACACAAAACACTTTTTGAAGCTGTATAGAAAAAAAATGTGCCTATAGCATACAAGCAAATATTGGCACCCACCAATAGTATATATTAGTTAATAGTATATTATAACTAGCAGCATCTGTATATGCCTATGATTGATAATGTGCATATATATATATATAGCAATTATTAATAATATATCATATATAATATTAATGAATAGAATGTATATCCCAATAAACCAGACATATAATAGTCGATGGTCTACAACCATGCATCCGCACTGACCTCCTTAGGTCGGAAGGTCAATCTAATAGGGAAATGAGAGAAGCCCTTTACAGTTTTGATCTCTGTCTTAGGTCGTATAGGGAACCCTGTGTCATATTCAGAAAACTCCAAGGGATTGGCCTGTACATGATTTTAATTGTGTTAATAAACCAATGGGTAGCCTCTGTTAATCTGTTCTTGTTCTTTATCAACCGCTCATGTTCTCTTATGATGGTGGTCTCCTTAGTACTATGACGTCATCTCTCTATCGATACATCCCTATTTCGCACACTCCTTCTACACTATACTTTCATTTTTCAGCCTTCAGCACCAACCATATAGACCTGGTAGGAGATGGATTATAGACAGGTAACCTATACCTGTGTAGAGTCACAGTTAATGGTGAACTCCAGAGGAAAAGCTGAGCAATTCCACACAGTAAAGTCCTTGGCATAGACCTCCCTTACAGTACACCCATCAAACTCCAACTCTTTCTCGGCCACATCTACACGCATCACAGACCGACACACGACACTGCTGAGGCGGATGACTGTGGACTGGAGGACCTCCCCATCTAGGAGGTACCAATATATGTAGGAGAGGGAAGGGAGAGGGAAGTGGGTATAGTTGGTGCAATGTTTAATACATTTAGGGTATATACGCATTGGCTTACATGCAAATAAAAAAACATATATGTGAAACTATGTGATATGATGTGATACTATATTGTATGATATGGTATGATATATGATACGATATAATATGCTATAATGTAGTACGATATGGTATGGTAGGGTAGGGTATGATATAATATGTTGCGATATAATATGCTATGCTATAGTATGATATGGTATGGTAGGGTAGGGTATGAAACAATATGTTACGATATAATGTGATGTAACTTAATACAATACACTACAATACACTACAATATAATACAATCTAATATAATATGTATTAAATAGAAAGCCTGCCCATACTCAAAAATAATCATATACTATCAATTACAACACAGTCCAGGCACCTTTAACCCCATACCTACAGTCCTTCTACTATAACATACCTATATCACTAGTTACATACCTCCAAATACCCCTTTCCTGGTGCCAATCAGTGTGATCTTCCCATTAATATCGAATGATTTGTAAGATTCATCACGTGGTCCCCGGGCATCATCCTGGGGAGATAGTACCTTATGACTATCAATATCTTGATTGGGCAGAAAGACAAGAACTGCGGCCCCCACCAATGGGTGTGAGTATAAGGCATGGGTAGATACAGTATAATACCTATAATATAATACATACAATATAATGGATATAGTATAGTGTATATAAGTTTCAGTAGATATCATGTATACATTAAGTGGCTTTTATTGGACATGGGTTTAGTAGTATATGTGTCCAGTTATGGAATGATAATCGCACACTTATGTGTGGTTGGTATACACTATACACTACACACTATAAATCATATACTATACACTATGCACTCTATATTATACACTATATATTATACACTATACACAATAAACTATACGTCATATGCTATATCGTATGTCCTATCATATACCCTCTACACCATAGCGCCTCCATCCGCCATTACAAACACTATACATCCACCTACCTACATCCTGTGAGGCCAGAGAATCAATCTCTACCCTATCCACATAGCATACTAGATTAAACAATTCATTCACATATGGCCCGTATGATAGTACTGTATTTTCCGGTAGGTTGGAGTTGACTGTCTGGAAGCCTAGCTGACCCCCTAAATTACTCTTCAGTCTTACTAGGATAGGACTATTTGTTATATTTTGGATCTTGAACCTGTAGCAATCATACGTTTAGTTGGTGTTTCACTACACTTTCAATCTTTTATTCTTTAGCTCTCATTGGATGCAGTCGGTTGAATATATATAAAGTAGAGATAGTGTGGATATTATTGGTAGTGTAACAGATATTTAGGTGTAAATTATAGTATTCGCTATAAGTCTGATTAAAAGGAAAAAACTGATATGTTATTTAAGGTGGATATATTTGATGTGTGCATTCATACGAATAAGTAGGTGTTTGCATATCTGTATATATGCATGTATGTATGTATGTATTATATAGACCTGCAGTAGTAGCTAAACACAAACATCCAGATTCCCTTTCATTCAAGTAAAATAATTTATCTGTATCTCTACTACAATGTTAATTATACCTAAGTACTCGTAGATATACATGCATAAATATATATATATATATATCTGTTTCCCCTTACACGTATTTTCTCATCCATTATTCTTCTTCCCCCCCCACCCTCTTCCTCCTTACTCTCTCTCTCTAACTTTCGCCTACTATGTTAGGCTCCCTCCTATACTTTTACTATTTTTTTATTTTCACTTTGTTTTCTTTTTAGTTTATTTATTTCTTCTCTTCTCTTTCATTATTTGCTAATACAACTACCTCATTCTCTCATTAAGCAATAACATCACTCTCATGTCCTCTCCTCTCCTCCTTCTATCCCTCAACCTCCTTCCCATCCCTACCAGATCATAAATTGCCTACCTTCTCAAAACATGTATGCCATTTAACACCACATTATTCAGGGCAATACGGTTGCCGTCTATATTCGTTGTAAACAACACAGGTGTATCCAAGGAAGAATTACTATGATGGTGATGATGATGTTTGCGTGGTGTACCCAATACTGGTCGAGTTACTAAAGATTTGGACAAGGATTTTTCCGCCATGATTGATGTCTATACTCCTATTAACACTTTACTGTGTTCAATGAATAAATAAAGAGGACATGATTGAAGTAATGTTGCTTGTGAAGTAGACTAAATAGAGATATATAACATAACTGGATTCACTACAAATAACATGTGGCTATAGGAATAATTCTTAGGCGTGAATATAAAACCAACAGAGAAATAAAGACCTTATTTCCGTAAAGAATCCTTTTGCCATATCCTTATGTAGATATAAATATACAGTATAGGTATATGAATCAATATATATATATATATATATATATATAGTGCTATCTTTTGTGTATCTAATAATGTATAATAGACGTTGTTGATCTACTGTTTTATAATATATGATGAGCCGCGTCACAATGTGTCGGTCCATACAAATTGATTGATTTAATAGTATTATTTCTATATTATATTATATTCATATATATATTATAGTTTAATAGTAATATTACTATACTATTTCTATTTAGATCGTAGTTTAATAATAATAATACTCTATTATTTCTATCTATATTATAGTTTAATAATAATATTACTGTTATTTCTATATATATATTATAGTTTAATAATAATATTGCTATATTACTATCTTATCTCTATCCTTATCTCTATCTTTATTATAGTCAAATCGTAATATTTCTATCACACAGTTTCCCTCTAAAGAATTTACCCTAATTAGACGTATATACTTAGTACTGCCAATCACCTACTTCTTCATCGTCTACCACCACAACAACTTCTAACAATATCTCCTAATAAACCTACCAGTGC
This sequence comes from Ichthyophonus hoferi, assembly GCA_002751075.1. Taxonomy (NCBI): domain Eukaryota; class Ichthyosporea; order Ichthyophonida; family Ichthyophonidae; genus Ichthyophonus; species Ichthyophonus hoferi. The sequence continues at coordinate 5,831 of NAOQ01000392.1, forward strand.
ATACACATAAGCGGACTTTATGCTATGTATATGTTGTGTCAAATATAGCTACACATAACATAGGAAAAGTATTCATAGTTATAAGACTCAAATTAATTAACGCTGGGTTCTGAAGTTTTCTAGAAGTATATAATATTATATTTGGAAATTATAAAAAGGTTTTGGGCGACACAAATTAGATACTCTTGATTCTGTAGTGATATTGAATAAAGACTATATAGTTAGTTTTTATTTTAAGTTCTCTACTTGCAATAGTCGGCTGTCATCCTGAACATGGGTGAAATAATTATTACACAAAGTTGAAATCGAGCTCTGGCACTATGTGCTCTCTAACTACACAAACCAACCACACCTTGCACCAGACCTGTACACCAAAAGGTAAGGTTTCAGACTCTGGGTCATGTATTATACATGGTAAATAACTCTCTGATCCCACCAATCCCCAAAGTCAGAGCGGAATAAACTCCGAAAATTTACTGACATTTGAAAGCCCCTCTCCCAGCTACCAACATCTATCGTGAACTTGGTGTTACAAAGACAATCAAGACGGTTAAATTTGCCAAGTATATCTAGATATGCAGCATAGACAAAGCAACCATAGTTACCGTTATCTAATTAATATTGGGTTCTGAGGTATTCTATATATAAAATGTTAGATTTAGAAAGTGTAAAAAAGTTTTGAGGTATATGGACTCTTGATTCGGTAGTGATATTGAATGAAGACTAACATTTTCATCCTAAATTCTCTGATTAGTTGGCTGTCACCCTGTGCGTGAATGAGATAATTGCTACACAGGCTGAAATCAACAAAATTCACCGCAATTGTCTATGTAAATATGGGGTGTTACCTGGAAATACCGAGAAAGCTGGTGTCTCGTTATAGACCTATTATTGTTCAAAGATTATCTAAAGACAAAGAAGAAATGTATATACTAGTATATGTCAGCTCTAACCAATCCAGATTCACGTATGCGCATAATTAATTATATTATCATTATACAGATTGATTTATTTTCAAAACAGCCTAATGATACTAGCATTGCTTTGCGCACAAATTGTAGTCTCCTATCATACAGTGATTGTGTGGATGACTTTCTCCTACATGCCCAGTTTTCTTCGCCGAGGAAGCTACAAGTATCGTTTAGATACATACTACACTGGGGAAAGTAGGTCAAAACTACACGACAATATTTATTAGTAATTGCATACTACGTATATTAATATAATGAGCCAACACTTAGATACTTGCTTCAGTTATACTAAAAGCTTGGAGTTAAGTGTGATTACCAGAGAACTATTAAAATTAACTTCAAACTCAATAAGCCATTAAATAATTTTTTATTTATCTACCTTTTCCTATCATATCTACATGCGGAAATTTCATTTATGTTGCTCCTATGTAATAAATAAGTACATACATATTTCCTGTGATATGTGAATTAGTACAAAGAACGTCAAGCATCGGTGGCTGTTCTTATTGGACAATTAAATACTAACCAACACTCGAGGTCAATGCTTTAATCTGCCTCCTCAAACAATTTAATGTATAGGTTAGGAAAAAGTAGTTAATTACATGAACATAGGCCTCTATAAATAGACTAATGGTCTAGCTAGAAACAGCTATGACATTCAACAAATGATATACATATGTATGGCAATCTACTTGGCGATAGGCTGAAACGAGCTCGAGGGGACTATGACAAAGATTTTATCAGATGACATAATGAATGATCAATCACACCAACAAAACGTAACATACAACAGTATCATCTAGGCCCTATACATGGGGTGCTATATATGGTCGTGGTAAGTTGGAACTGATATGAGCTCGATTATTAAACATGGCATTATGATCATGTCAATCCTTTCAAAAAAGACACTTGGCGAGAAGAATAATATAATTGGCTCGTTCTTAAGAAATTCCCTCTGGAAAAGTACAAAAAAGAGCGAGTGGCGTGATACAGCAGAAAACATATAATACAGTACAATACACATATGCGTGCAAAAAAAAACAATCAGAACAACCATAACAAAATACTACATCGATGGATGGGACCCTAGCCTTTAGTGTCCTTCTTATATTTTAAGGCAGCTACCAGATGCCTTAGAAGAAAGAATAAGCGCCACAATCATGCCGTAAAGACCTAGGACTTCAGCGAAAATCAAAATCAAAATCATTCCCACGAACAGACGGGGTTGTTGAGCGGTTCCTCTCACACCGCTGTCACCTACAATTCCAATAGCAAAGCCAGCAGCCAAACCAGACAAACCTACACTGAGACCAGCGGCCAAATCGTTCATACTCCTATAAAATGTGGTGTGAGGTTATAATAAGTGATGTGTACGTATGCATGCATAGTGAATAGTGAGTGGTATGGATAATAGTAATATATATATATGGCTTCTTGTTTACATGTATGTGTATTTGAATGTGTAGGAACATATAATAAATGGCACACCCACCTCTCACATGCACAGACATATATACCCATGTAAGAAACTACAGCAAGCATGGGTAATCTAATGCAAAAAAAGACAAGTGTATATGAGGATAAATAAGAAAACACCGAGCAAAGGCAGCAAAGGGATAAGACCGGGAAAAAAGAAAAACAGACGAACTATCTGCTAAAGATATAGATAGGTCACGCCAAATCATTGATGGAAATCGTGGGTAAAAAGCACTAGATATGGAACGGAAAAAGGTTGCGGGGCTGGAAAAATAATATGTATATAGATGGAAATAAAAGCAAATATGAAAACACGGCGCAAGGAAACATTCAGAGTATGTGTAAGGAAAAAATAAATTGCATGTGTGAACAAGTGATGATAAAAACAGGAATCATTCTGTGCTGTGTATCATAAGAAAGATATGGAGGGGGGGCAAAGAAGAGATCTAATAGATAGAATGCATAATAATGAAATAGGAAGATTTAAAAAAAAACAACGAAGAGAAACAGATAAAAATGCTCGCTATAATCCCTTGATGTCTCTTCCCCTGCCAGTTATTAGGGAATTGGCAAAAGAAAATAACAAAGAATCATGTGGGCTTATAAAATAAAATTAGGGTTGTCTAATACGCCTAGGCTACCAGGGAAAAGAAAAGATGATTACATATAGAGAGATAATACAGAAAAAGAAGGATATAAGGTAGGGGGTGTCAGGGCTATGACCCAATGGGATGAGAGATTGGATGATTAATCAAAGACTGAGATGATTAAATCTAATGACTATAGACAGGTAGAAAGGGAGTGTAGTATTGTAGATATATAAGATGGCCACCACTTACTTGAAAAGAGAATAATCACCCTCCTTCATGCCTTGACCAATCAACACGGCCACCACCAGGCCGTAAATACCAATAATACCAGCCATAACTACAGGCACAATGGACTTCATAATCAACTCAGGTCGCATTACTGCCATGGCCGCAATACCAGTACCTGATTTGGCTGTACCATACGCAGCGCCAAAAGCTGGAGAAGGGAAAGAGGGGTAAGCACTTGGAGAGCGAAGGCGGGGGAAAGGAATACTATGAAAATATATCATCTTAAAAAGAATCTCGACAAAGAAATTGTCCCTGTTTGAATTTCGGAATTATCTTACAATACTTGGATATTAATAGTTTATAGAGTAGGGATGGCTAGATAATACATACTGTTTTAAAATTTTAAGTATATAATGAAGAGAGAAAGAAATGCGTGTTAAGAAGATAATAGCAAAGAGATTAAAAATTAGAAAAATATAAAGAATGGAGAAGGGTAAAATAAAGTTAGATGGTGAGAAAGGTATTGGAAGAATTTTTTTAAATATAAAGACATTTGGGAAATGACTAAAAGAAATAAGGTTATATATAGAGAGAAAGAGATAAGGGAAGGAGGGAGTGAATAGATTCAACAAACAACTATACATTAAAAGAAAAAGAAAAAGAAAAACTTAGATATATACATATATATATATATATATTGAGACAGATTTAGTAAGGTAACCCTGGATAGGAGGGGAAAAAATTAATACAAGAATGAGTTCAGGTAACAACATTGCACATGCGCCATAGTCCGATGAAAATCTGAAACCTAAACAATGTAAATGTCTAAAACTACGCCTTTGATGACAAGATAAAGAGAATTAGCAATACGGCGGAAATAAACTTTATTGCCTTATATGGAGAAGGAAAAACTTGAAGAAAGAAAAACTTATAATGCACATTATGTGTGGCTATTCAACGTATTTAAAATAAAGCTATTCCTAAATAACATAATGAAGACATTTAGTAAGTAAGACACAACGCTGAGTAAAAAACATTCAAAAAAATTTAAAGTGTTACTAGACTACTTCAGACCCAACAAGAAGAAAGGTTATGCAAGTAGAACTTAAGAGAAGGAGTAAGAAAAAATACCAGCAAAAACCATGGCGGAGGCGGCACCCATAGCTCCAAAAAAGGGAGCATAGTACGGGCACTTATCGGTATCAATGACTCCAGACATGTTCGTAGATATTAAAAATTAACTAGAATAGACAAAAGATTTTTAAGTTAGAGCAATGTGTTTCCGATGAACGAAACTGAATGAAGCGAAGAATAATTTACGGATTATCCTTATATGGTATTAATGATTTAAATAGTTCAGATACATCATTGTATTGGTTAATATTGATCGGCTAACTACATGCGACGTGTTGTTTGCCTGATATTTAGGGAATGGATTGTATTTGATAAAATATCTTTATATCTGCCCTCGATTGGTGTTAATGCATTTTATTTGTTATTGTTTAAAATAATACTTATTATTATTATATTTTAATTATTATTGGCTATTTTATTTTATTTTTGACTTTGTTTTTTGTGTAGAAAATGAAGATATTAGAGTAATTATTATACAAGTTCTGCTGCATGCTATTTTACGACCACCAGAAGTCTTCTTAACTATCCAATATAAAGGTGGATCTTATTCAATCAATTAGTCAATCTTAAAAACGCCTTCCATTCTTACAGTTAACTATCAGATTCAAGAAAAGGATAACATAACATGCAAATTCATATTGTAATACTAGGTGATAAATATACCAATTAAGGTACATTTTGTTGGAAAATAAACCAAAAATGTTTTAAATGTATTATCCAACAAATCTTTAACCACTGCACAACTTTCGAATTGACCCCGTGTGAGAAGTATGACACCAGGCCACTAAAAATAAAATAGGAATACCCTCTATCATTGCAAAACAGACCTTCAAAATATTTATCTCATATAGAGTTAATCATGCAGGCCACCTTGATGGCTTAATAATAGGTTATAAGTTGTATAAAATTTTCACCATTGATTACTTCTGATAGCCTTGTTAAATTTATGCAAGCTATACATATTGCTCTGATGTGTTGGTGGTATTTTCTTGGGTGTTGTTGTCTTAAGTAGTGTTGGCTATGATCTGGAGACTTTGGGTACACCGGTAGTACTGGGGTGGCAACTATAGTCGATTGGCGCTCTAATCTATTTTTTCTACAGGTGGTCGGGAGCCAAACATTCTATTGCTTGTGTCATTCAGCATAGGATTCAAGATCTTCACCCCCCTGGTTAATATCAAGTAATAGTAGACGCATCAACAGAGATAAAGATTAATCGAGTCCGAAACCTTGGTGCGCCAGGTTCAAGACTTTGCAGCCTTATTTGTGTAGCCTTCAATATCTTGCATAACTTATATGTACATCATTGTTAATTATGTTAGTTAGAAGTCACTGTGACCTAGATTGGAAAGAGGTCTGAGTCTAGCTTCTAAAAATTAAGCCATATATCATTTACACAGGCAATTCGTATCAATTAAATAAGTTCCTATTTGTTAGAACTAAAGCTTCCACTGCAATTGGATGAAAAAAAAATTCTATATCATAGGAAAAGAATATAATAACAATAATAAGAAACGTTAACAAATGTTTACGACATAAAACAGTAACTTTAATATTACTTGTAAATTATTATGTATAGCTATTTTACGTAAAAGTGTTGCTTTGATTCCATTTGTCCCCTTAAACTGAAATAGCCAATAGGCTTCTGTACAAAGTTCCTATTGGTTTTGAACTCTAAAATGTCTGTTCTATTGAGTCCAAAATAACTCGCCGGTCATTACTTAAAACAATGTCTAACTGGCTTTCGGTTCTTGATCTTTAAAGATTATTCTAATAAACTAGTTGACTTCTTAGTAGCACTATACCACTAAGCCATGGGTAAATAAGAAGAATGTTAACCAACGACTTCCTATTGAACTTTATTACTAGATGTAGTATAATCGAATGTATAAATGATAATAATAGAGTAATCTATCTAAGCATAGTTCCAATATTTATTATCTCACTTGTTACCTAGAATTACTCACAAGTAACTCATATAGTATTTGGCTTTGTGATGTCTTTTTTTTAGTAGTTGAGCTATTCACTGCTCCCAGAACGGACTCTGTCTGATAATAGAAATAAAATCAAGAAATTAAGCTGTTACTATCCTTAAAACAAAGTATTACTTTGTTATATCTGGTGCTTGCAATATTATGCATATGTAAGTGTGTACAGTAACGCCAATATGTCTATTTCAATTGCATTTTAAGAATAAGTTGCTTTGCAGATGTAAATGTGTTTAATCTTTTATCATTATCATTACATAAAATGGTACGTTATTACTGATTTTTTGTTATGATCTAGACATTGCATAGCTCAAGAACAATACTAGATAGATAGCTTTGAACTTTCTATGATAAGAAAAGCCTAAGAGGAGTAGATACAGAACAATTTATTCAATAATGTGAAAAAGACATTAATATACCACCATCATTGTACACGTGCATATATATGTATATATGTACGTATATTCTTTGACTGAGACACGGCACTCTCGTTGTGACTTGGCTTTATGTCTATAACCCGGGATAAAGAAAATAGGTCAATGAAGCAAATGTATTTAGTATATAAGTTTACACACGCGTGCGTACACACATACATATACATATAAACATACACGTATAAACACACATATATATATACATATACACATAAACATGTATACATATACACATTGGTTATCAAACACGTCTAAAACCATCAAGTTTTCTGAATTATGGGTACAATGATTCTTGAAGAGTTTTCTGAACACTTTGAACACATCCCATACTCTTTAGAGAGTAAACAGTCAATGTTTGGAGCCTCATCCAATGGTTATCAAGCCTTCTTTCCTCCTAGCATAGCACTGGTCCAACATATAAAGATTATCAATGTCCTTCATTTTGGACGCCTTCGTGAATTTATTTGCTATGCTCTAGTTTGTAATCAGTTTTACACACGACTCTGTTACTTTGGTATTCAGTACTGGATACAGCTTTAACTTTTTGGTCCAGTCTATCAACTCTTTATTATTTGTCATAATCAAGTGGATATCTGTCACAAGATGAGCATCATGCTTGGATACCCATTCAATATCGTTGTTTAAGATGTCATTCATTCCTAAAACTCTGCAGACATAATGCTGATTTCAAAATGGTTCATTTAAAATATTTCAATCCTATGGCTATGGTCAAATCTTGCACATTTTCAATTGTCGGTTTTAAGTTTTATACTCAAGATTTAGTCCTAAACAATCTCTCAAAATTACTTTTATATGGTATTATAAATAGTAGTAGTATCTGTTGTACTGAACTTTATTTCATTAATGGAAATAAAGCTGGTATATGTTGTCTTGAATTCTATTTTTGTCGTACAGTGTGGGGGGATTATGAATGGGCACTATACAAGTATTCTCAAATGGTTTGACTGTAACAAACTTGACTAGTTGGCATTCCAGTAAAGAATCTGGATGATAAATTTCTACCACTTAAGAATCAAAAGACATTTGATGCATTTAACGACTAAAACCTGTAATAGCAAACAGTTGCAGTAAACAGTAATTTTATAACTCTTTTGGGAAGTTATTGCATACGTATAATGAGCAAACACCAATAAGCGTATGTGTAAAGCTTTGATAGGTTTGTTGTGTAGAAGAACTACTTAACCACTAGGTCATGGACTAGTAGTTTAGACAACAACTTTTTATTAGCCTTAATAGGTAATTCTAAGTGAATGTAAGAGCAGTGATAACAATAATAACGAATAATCTATCTAAGCGTGGTGAAGAACTTAGTTCCAACATATGGTTTTCTATGCGTTGTTAGAATCAAAAACTTTTTTCTTTGGTAAGTTTGATCCAACCAACTTTTAAATTACTAAATTATATTGCTTGCTATCCCTGTCAGATATGTAATGACTTAAAGCCAAACTCATTGATAATAAATCTCTAATAATTTTGATTCCAAGTTTTCATCATACTAGTTTTACAAAATAAGTGATTGGAGGTATAAATGCAAATAAAATGGGTACATTAGAATTATTTACTAGTCTTATAATTTTATTCCTTGTGTATGTTACCAACCAATCTTATTTGGCATTAAGTTTCCTCTCTATTTTTTGTACCCCATGCTCATGTATTCCTTTTTTAATCTCAGTAAAGCTACTTTTTACGACGGTTACTCACTTTTTATTATGACAAGAGCATCTTTATTAGTATGCAGCTGAAAAACATGGCAAGAATTATGCAACAAAGAACCTAGGACGTCTATATGTTGCAAACAATTCTATGTAAGATACGCTGGGTGTCCACTACACGTATAATTACCTATTCTCTGTTGTAAAAGTAGAGTATATTTAGGCTCAGTTAGAAAAAAAACTCATTATCGTGACGAAAGATGTGGAGTTATTGTTTATTAGCAAAGACAACTCACTTAATTTTATACAACTGTTATTCTATTTTATTTATCACCCAAATTTTCAATATTTTATGTGGAGAATTTGGTGTTTGGTCATCAGAAAAAGATATAACAGGATTGACTGTTTAATTAAATATCGAAGAGAAAATTATTGGTTTGTAGCAATCTAGTAACTTGACAAATTGTTGATGTTTATGGTCAGCACAACTGCCAACTAGTCTTTCGGTCTACTCAAAAACATTGCGGCTTGTATGATTGTGTTATGTTGCTGGTAGCAACTAAAAATATATCCAGAACCGTAAGATTTGCCTGTAGTGTGCTTGCTTCTTTGATGGTATAAACTTTTAAATATATAGAACTACAATAGTATCTCTGTGTGTTTATAGGTCTTAGTGTTACCAAAAATGCAACTAAGGTTACCAGTATTTGCATATCTTCAGCTGGAAATTAATAATAGGCCTTGGCCTATAAATTAATTCATTAAAGTAAATCGTGTGTCTACATCCTTTAAGTAAATACTTTTGCGTCATTTGTAAACTCTAAAACTCGGCATTATGACAGAACAATAATAGATGAGAGGAAACTAAAACTTATAATTCTGTAAACATCCACTGAGCGCAAAAATTTGTTTTAAATATTGTAATAAATACAGGAAGTCTTATTATATACAGTAAGTCATGTACGAGTGTGATATACTGTTTCAATGTATACATTAACTTCCTAAACTCCTGGATATATATGATGTTACTGCATTATATCTTATTTTGTAATATTATATATATACATATATATAATTATGTTATTTTGAGTATATATATATATAGTCTAATAGATAATTAGATTGTGCTAATGAGTTAAATATCTCAACTATATTGTAAATATGCATGCATCAAGATCTATAAGGATGAATCATCCTATGTTGATGCATGATATTATGTATCTTTCTTATTAATCTATCATCTGTTAAAATACATTAACGGCTATTCAAAAAGAACCCTCAAGTGTTTCTAAGCGGTTGTCTCTATTGCGTGTTTTATATCTCCAATTGACTTAATCACTTATAACACCAATAATGTGACTTAAAACTAATCTGGCAGCCATATGTCCCGTTATAGTACATTATGTGAATGAGTTGTATATATCTAAAAGTAGCTATACAAACATGTAAAGAATATTGCTGGAAGACTGATTATTGGAAGTATATATTTGATCAAGTAATATTTCTATGATCGATCGTCTTAATCTGAATCATTTTAGAAGATGGATTGATTCTTAACTCTTAAACCATTTAAGGTGCCTTTTTATACACCAATCAAAGTACACTTAGGCTTGCTAATGGAATTCAACTGACCAACTAGTAAGCCTCTTTGCTTAGGCAAATGGCTATCCTATTTGAAAGTCTTTGACTAACCCGCCTTAGTCGGTCACTTTGGCTGTGCATTGTTAACAGAACAATAGCAGCGCCAGAGCTACATTTTTATGTAACTTACATTGCTGTGGTTTTGGTGAAAATCACTTTACAGACGCAGGCACCATCTTCTGAGTTGTTGCACATACAACGATACAACGCGTTAGGCTCTTCATTCTAGACCATAATCTCATCAGCATAGTAAAGCCAATAGTTTTGGCAACTTTGTTTTAATAAAAAAACGTGTTCTAAGCCTTGATTATTATATGTATAAGAACGAATACTGTTCAAAACCAGCATTGGTGGCTTGGACATTTTGCTGTAGAACGTGATAGAGGTTTTACTTCCAATCTTCCAATCTGCATCCGACAGGGGGATCTTATTTTTTCTGGGCTAAAAATAAAATCAACACATCATAAAAGAATGGGAAATAGGCAATTTACCAATATGGAGCAATTTAATCCACGATACATTGAGGGGTACAATTTAAAATCTGTAAAAACTGACAAATTACTGAGATTTATCTGCTGTCGCTCCTGCCTGCTTCCAAAATAATTTTATTCAATCACGTTGCTATTTTTATATCGTATTAGAAACAAATACATCGGACAGAAAAATAATAAGAATAATTGGATACGTTATCAATTAATAAAGAAAGAAGTTATATACCATAAAGACGATGACAACTGAACATATGTACATGTTTACTACCTTATTTTTTTACTGTATTAGATAGAAAGCAATTCAAAACCATTCAACCAATGGTAATAATTTTCTTAACACTCTGTTATTGGTCTTACTTGTTAATATATCATTATACTTTTCCCCATCCAGAACGTTGTGACCATGAGGCAATTGTAACTAACATCTACAGGCTCTGCTCCTTGGAAATAGAAGAACAATTCCATGGCAATTGAAGAGCCCAGGAGCCCTGCACTTAATTACAGCATGCAAGGGACCACTGTATGTTCGTGCTAAATGTAGTTGCAGAGATAGGAAGCACTCAAGCAATGCTATATGCTTTCAGATTGTACTAGGTGCTGTTAAACAACCAGGTCTGGCGTTGTCTTTCACATGATTTGAATCCATTTTAAAGCCCAATGAAATACTCGAGACTTGTCAAGAGTGAGACGACATGGCAAAAATAAACACTATTTGCATTGGTGAGAATGCAAAGTAAAAGAATATGCGTGATCTCATGGTTTGTTTGCGTTCGCTAAAATTAGCTATTCGTAATAACCTTAATAATTGGACAGACCTGTCGAAGATCATGGAATTGAGAAATGGAGTCAGCAGGAATGCAGATCAAATTAGACTAAATAAATAGTTCAATAATTCAACAAATACATATGTAGCATTAATACATGCATACATGCACTATTTAGTATTTTAAAACAAAATTGTTATACACACTAAATATAATTGTGCTCCTTGGGGATATTTTTGCCGATTTTCATGTTGTCACATGTGCATCAAAGCTTCCTTAATCACATTATAAACCATGTTAATAGGTATGGCAATCTGTGATAGTTCTAGTGACTTGTCCACCAACTTTGGGGTCGCCAATTGAGTGTTATAATAGGACTATTAGGATTATTTATTATGATTTTGTTTAACAATTAATAAATAAATGCAAAGCTTTATGTGTCACAAACGTTTGTGTATTTTCCCATATCGGTATTGGTATTATGCACGTATACAGGCTTGCGGGGTTGCCGCGTATGTCCGGGTGTTTATTACTTGTTTCCATTCCCTTTTATCCTTTTCCAGTGATTAGCGCGGGTGTCTATCGTGGTTGTGTTCATTATTGCAAATGGGACCGATTGTAAATATCCTTATTGACAAATCAATTTACCTGGACCAGAACGTTATTCGATAAACTAATATTGGACCATTCTCTTCGGGATCTGCTTGCTACCAGAACTTTGGCCAAACTAGATAGGTGTTCATTCGGAGCTAACGGTTTTGCAAGATTAGGTAATACAAACACGCGTTATTAAAACCTCCTTCGTCCATATATAATCTAATACTTTTTGTTACTTAGCGATCTGACATCTAAACCAGAGTAATATAACTTACATAATGCAGCGAGTCGTGAGTGCAATTAGTTCAAAAAAGAATCCTTTTCAGGTCCCATGCTAATATACTAATCAAAAATGGGTACATGCATATGCAAAGTTGTTTCATGATTCTTATAACTAACGCTACGGGTAGCAATAGCTATTGAACTATTCCTATACGCATTCTCTTCTACGGCCACGAGAGGAGAGCGTCGTCTTATTTGTGCCACACTCACTTTACTAAAATACTATACAATAAACTTAAACTATAAGAATATATAACTTTGAAGGCACGTAGATCTCATATTTTATTGTTTTTTATATTTTCTTTTGATTGTTTTGTAAGCTTCAAATGGGCCATTCCACTGGAACACACGATTAATTGTTCAATGCAGTAGGATCGGCTGCGCAAGTTCTTTGAACGTATTTATTTATATACGCCGTTATTCATATATTTCGTACAGGCTATTACAAATGCCTAAAATTACATTCATGTGGTATTGAGGGAAGTCTCAGCAAAATCAAAGACGAACGCTAGAGAAAAAATCTACTAACGTTGGAACTAAATAATAGCAATAAATTAAAAAGGTGCTATTTTACGATAAATTGGCTGTTGGCGAGCAATTTGAGTTGCTTTCTTTAATGCATTCTGGCGCTTCAAAACAATTTCAGATACAATAGCATTTGCATTATTCGACTCCACCGCATAATATCCCATAACACCGTTGGAAAGTTCAACACCTAATATTTTACCGGTAGCGGGTTGTATGGCAGAGTGGAGTTTAGACTTTTTTTGTATCAAGGACTCCCCATTAGAGTACATTTTGGTATTTTTTTTTTGCCAAGCAAAAATGAAGCGACGTGAAGAACCCATACTTGGAATAACTACCGAGGCTGAATCCGCATCTGAACTTACACTATGCCTATCCTTGTGCTTCCTGTTTTTGCTGCTTTGTGTAAGATACGATAATATGATATCCAAAGGACTGCGTGGAGTATTTTTGTGATTAATGTCGGACAAGGAAACGGCCACAATATCTGAATACGGCACTGCATGGCTGCTAATAGTAGGGGTTCGTTCCCTGGATATGGATACACCGCTTTCTAACAAACAGATATAGACGCGATCATTATCAGTTTGACGAAAGCTGACACATGAATCATTATGTTTGTCTTGATGTGCTTGAAAGGCAGCGTAGCAGTAACTTGTGGAAATTATCTCGCGATATTGTCGACGCTCGTCTACATATAAATTGTCTGTAGTGCTGCCTGCGGTCCATGCCCCTGTTTCTGTGGAACCACTAGCAGCGAGGAGTCTGAACGTCATCTTTTATGTTGTTTGTGTTAATGGTCAAATTTTTGGATATATCTCTAGTTGGGGTCTAAATATCCAAGTGATGAAATGCAACTTGAAACACGGAGGCCCATTAAAAACAAAAAAACAAAAAAACGAAATAAAAACGCACAAATTATCCTCACTCGAAATGAATAGCTAAAGCATATCCCTTGACTTATAGAGGGGCAGCTGCTTGTACTATACTCCAATCGTATAATTGATTATTTATAGACACAATTAAAAGCGGGCACGTGCTGTTCTATAAATGCATCTATGAACACGATGAAAAAAGTAAAAGAAAATCTGATAATAGTGTCTATTATTATTTATTAACTTGTATAATCCACGTTATTTTAAACCTAATGAACGGTTATGAAACTGTTCTTATATTGATAATTATATGAATTCTACCATATTTTTTCAACCTTAATATAGCTGATTCGATATGGGAGTCCCCATTTTTGGACCACTAAAGCTTGGGCTCTTTTAGTAGCTACACTATGCAGTTTCTATACAATTTTACAAATGTTTACCAAAAAAATGGATAGTGCTTAAATGTGCTATACAAAAGTGTCAATAGATCTCTTTTCCAAAGAAAAAAAATATATAACTTTTTGTTTAGTTTCCCCATTATCTTCTCGCCTGATTTGATTTAATTTTTTGTTCTACAGAATCTCACCCGGAAGTTTCTAGATGACTTATTTTAATAGTTAGGTATGGAGCGAATTAGATGTCTAACTCTATTAACTCTTTCCTCCTCATTGTTCAGTTAATTGTTAATTATCTTCATCGTTTACTGAAATAATAATTAACGGACATAAAGTATAATTTCCCAAAGACTAGTAAGCATCCAGGTTCTACTTATCTTCGACCTACCTATATTATGAGCTAAGTGACTTTAATAATTGGGGATTGGGCTGCCCATGTCGATACAATTCGTAAAACCAAAAATGCTCTAATGATGTGCTTAATGGTTTTTCCTATATTGTGGGTGAAAATATTTGAAAACACCACAGAAAACCTTCTAAGGTTAATTTAGTATTATATTTAATATTGTACTTATTAATACTAAGCAATAAAAAGGCACATACGCGGCATATGATAACAGTGAGCCTGTTTGATTTTTGCACGTTCTCCCAATTATTCTAAAAAAAAAATATAACGGGGATCCAATAATAGGCTATCTATTTATACACCATATTAATAAAACCGTCATCTACTCGACTAATATAGAATGAATATGTATGCCGCCGCCTGTAAGAATTGACCAAAAATAGCATGAGAGCCAAGCAGGAAGTACTATAATAAACACTATATGCGGATATCAAATGTAGCCTTGCTCTAGTATGCACATTATCCGATCAAACTATCTATTAAAGCTACGCTTAATAATAATCATGGACTAGTTTCCCACATCCCAAAATATGTTTTGCACATGGGTTTTGAAGGTTTTATAGTTACTAACTCGGGAAAGCCCCCACTGTAATAAATACTGCTTGTTCCCATCGCTGAGAAGGACAAGCATGTACCGATCGGCCAAAAAGGCGCACTCTAATTTGGTTCCACTTAAAAGCCATTTGGGAGTGCCTATGAAAAGCCGATGTACCCGATCGGTTTAAAAAAGCGCGCTCTAATTTGGTTCCACATAAAAGCCATTGGGGAGTGCCTATGAAAAACCGAAAACTGTTCATCATTATTGTCCATTATTACCAAAAAGCCACATTACATGTAAATATCCACATACGACCTGGTTGCGCTTAATAGAGTCGAGACTGCTTATTCTTAACAATCACTACTCATGCTGAATGACTTTCTAATCAACCAATAAATCGTCAATATTGCTCCAACAAGCCTGCAATATAAGTGCTCACACATAATTTATCAACAAATCAATTTACTTTATTGGTCGAAACGCAACTAAAGACTGCTCATCTCCTCATCCGCTTGTTATCAGGACTTTGCCAAACTACGTATTCATTCGGAATTAACAGTCTTGCAGCACAATAAATGGGAGCATGTAAGCAAGCCAAGTTTAACATACATGATATATTTCAACAGTATGAGTATCTAATTATGCAGCTACGTTTCCCCTACCCATATGAGCATATGGAAAGTGCTATACATACCTATGTAAAATATCGTATAACACTTAATTTTTTCTATAAAAATACATATTTAGGCGCATACTAAACCTCGTATGCGTGCAGTTATAACTGAGTAACTATATAATTTGATTTGCAATTGGTTAGTAACAAGACGTAGTTATAGAAGTAAATACATATATATTTTACCTCTTTAGTTTTCTGCTTTAAACCTGGTCAGCAAATTTATTTGTGCTGAGTTGAAGCCCTTTACTCTACTCTATGGGATACTATTCTATCCATATACATATATGTATGTGTATGTAATGTGAGTTTAAACCGAAATGCCCATAATATTTTAAATGGAGAGATTGAAATGATGAAACGTACGATGGCGAGACGCCCAATCCAGAATAGCATATAGATATGCACACATGTGATGGATGTATGTTACTGAATAAGAAAAACCGACAAACTAGGATCATGAGGATGGGTATACATTGAAATTATTATCTATAGCAATCTGTGGTAATCCTAGTGACTTGCCCACAACAGGCTTTGGGATCTTCAATTGGTTGGTGAATAACAGTTGGTTTCGCCTGAGCTAGCTGGTAGTGATTGATCTGTTCTGCTTACGAGACTCATTTGTAGTGGTAGAGGTCTTAACGGCTTAGTCAGGCAGTCAACAACTTGATCCACAGATGAGACGCTCCTGACTTCAATCTGATTGTTACTTATCGCCTCTCAGATGCAATGGAACCGAATAACGATGTAACGTATTTTTGAAAGTACGTGTCTTGCTGCACAGCCTTACGGGGCTTATGCTGTCTCTTTCCAACAGCATTCTGCTAGTGTCAAAGCTCACTCCATTAAAAAATGACGCAATGTATATTATTTGCTGGGTTGGTACAGCCATGCTGACGAATTCACTTATTGTTTTATTTTCGAGAGTGGGAGGAGTAAAGCGAGCGGTTCGCTGTATTATAGGACATTGAGTTGCTTACTATCCTAAAGGGCCAGAGTCTCGTAAGACCAACAGAAGGCGCATATACCAAATCTATCTTTGCTCTAATTTATAGGGAATCGACGCAGTAAGAGGTGCTATATATCAATGCAAATAATCACTATTATAACTACTTAATATTAATAGAGAGTTCTCAGACTCCTCAACCGACAAGGGATTTGAACATTGATTATAGCATTGTTATTGTAATATCTAGTCCACCGTTGGCATTCAAATATATCTCACTCATTCGGAAATCAGAGAACTGTCTACTAATATAAAATAGTAATGGTGGTTATTATTTACATTATAATTTAGCATCCTATTGATTGGTCTCATTGTTTCCAAATTAGTACCTAAACGAATCAAAGCATCGCCTCCCTTTGAATTAGAATAGAATTACCTAAGAGTCAGTATACACCCCTTCTACTACTGGACCTCTAACTACAACTGAGCCCGTTGAATTGTCTAGATGATACAATTGGTAGATCATACAATGTGAACAAAAGACACAACCCAATGAGAATTTGGAGAGGAGAGTACGAGATGAGCAAAAATAGAGGCATACAAACATTGAAACGCTTATATAATGCGATGGTTAGGTGTAGGTTTATCGATAGACAAAACAAACTCGTGCAGTTTAACATAAATAAGGCACATTTCTATATAAAAACCAGTATATTTATGTAACTACTCACATTGTGTAAGTTCATATTAGTTTAATGTGTATATATCTATGGCCTGGTACCAAAATGCTTTTATTTCACATGGAGCATAAGCTATCGCGTATAAATAAATAAGAGGGAACTCCTAGACTAGAGTCAAAAAACGAAGAAGAGAAAGATACATATATATATGCCTAATCAATAAACCAAAATACTTAAATATTTTAGGTTCCTTTATTGGAGTCATGCATACGACAACTAGCCAATACAAGTTTAATTTACTAATTTATTTGACAGTGGGCTTATAGCATTATCTCCCTAAACACAGTTTCATATTTCAATTTACCACTTGGATACATAGAAATGTCGCGACCAATGTAATGTACGACACCTTATTTTTTCCTTTGCAAATTTCAACTACATGATATGGTTTTTATTGTCAACCTTTATTTTCGCTTTTTACTCATATTTTAATATTACTTTTTAAAAAATGTTTTTAAAAAAAATACAAGACAGACCATTAAGTTTGTACACCACTTGGAGTCTTACATCTATTACATACCAATAAAGCCCCCAAGCAAGCGGCGACAAACACGATGTGCAAACAAACCTACTCTTAGTGACATTATAGCGTTCAGGGTTGGTTGTAAGAACTATTGGGCCAAAATAACTTCACGGAAAACTATTGAGGACTCAATTCCTCCTCAAAGATTTACTTTTGAAACCATGATAGATGGGATTTTATCGTATTTATCAATTGATTTGGCGTTTGAAAGTTGCGGCCAAATGGGTTAATTTTTATTTGAACGCATCATCTATACGAGCTTTGATGTTTTCAATTTACATGTAATGAACGATTTAGATAAAAATGTCAGCAATTTTATCCCTTACATATAGCATAGCTAATTGAGATCGATTTAGATTAAAGCTAGTCGAGATCTAGAGTACCCAATAGAAATAGAAATATACTAGAAGTCAAAGCTGGGGAATATCCCTTACAAACTGGGCAGGCGTTGGAGTGGCCTAAGGCCCAACGGGATTACGTAGTTAGGTATGTTAAATATTTCGTATGATTTAAATATCTCGTATGATCTATTGTTCAATTTTTATTAACCAGTGAATTTATTTGGTTTTCACTCTGTCAGAGAAGTATGCCACTTGTCACTATAACACCAATTTCCTATTAGTCAGTACCCTTGACAATCTCCTTTTTTGGGTCAGTAATCATCCTCATTCTTAGGGCTACCCACAATTACGTATATACCTATAAAGAAATGGTCAATGCTTCTTTATGACGTATGATAGAATGACGCAGATTTTAAATTGAGTGTATTTAATATCACAAATCAGAGCCCAATCTGTGATTCCATTGATTAAATAAAAAGATATATGCAGCATCTACAAGAGTAAAATAAGACTTATTGCTCACTCAATGTTTCAACGGTTTAATTGAAATTATTGTATGATTAGGTGATCTTGTGAAAATTTGAACATTCATATAACGCAATGGTTAATTATAGTCCATTTCATGAACTATCAGCTAGAGATCTAGATCCTTTTCTTCCATAGATTTTCTATAGATTAAAATACCCTCCAATACGAATTCTACTGGCTCCAATCATTAGGGTTTTGCCGCATCATTAGAATCGCTATTTATCATAGGATTTATTCACTTGGGTACATGTCAAGACACCAATGTTTTGTTTTCCAGTTCGGCTGGCATGTACAAGAAAGATTAGATGATGAATATTCTGTTTTCCAGTTCGGCTGCCATGTACAAGAAATATTAGATGATGAATATTTTGTTTTCCAGTTCGGCTGCCAATGCACAAGAAATATTAAATGATGAATAATAAGTAGATAAGAGAGCTTTTCAGTGACATATTTTTTTTATAAGGAGAGGGAGTAGTCAATTAAAGGGTTCTTTTGTTAAGATTATTTTTCTGATTAAACATTACGAACGGAAACGATCATGCTGTTTATTCACTACGATTACCAATTACATCATGCGAACTTATGATTTTCAGGCTCCTGCAATTCCAGGGTGTCAACTGCAACAAGGCCAATAATTTACATAGTACATTAGCATAACACATCGAGTAGTTTGTTTATATATATATATTATAATAGCATTAACGTTTTTGCATATTATAAAGTTAATAAGTAGTGGTGTTGTCCTAATGATTTTATTAGAAATATTCTAATCGATAAAAGCATAAGGCACTAGTGCATCACTTATTAACGATGAAATCAAACCCGAATCAATTAGGAATGAAGAATTATGTCTAGTACAACATGGGCTTTAATATATTTTGTGAATAGTCAACGTTGTCTTATAATTGTAAGTATAAAAACATGCTAGCTGTGCTGACATTCTTCATAAACAAGTACCCGATTAGAAAACACTAACCACCAGGCTAACCCACCGGAAATACAGGAATTGTTAAAATAGAAATATTATTAACAATGATAATAAGCCATTTCCTATCATGTTATCAGTAGATAGCTCATCGCATAGGCATCTTGCATAAAACAAGTCCTGCCCACTTGATTAATAATAAAAAACATCTCTTATCATATTGGTACTCTGTATATGCAGAGAGACACGTTAAAACGTTTGGGATTCACTTTCTTTTTAAACGAATATAGGTCACAGGAAGGCTCCTGTCTCTTATTTATTATTCCTAACAAAAACCAAAGCATCAAAATCTATTGGCCAGTATCCGATCAGCGATATAAGCCAATCAGATTCTTTTACCAGACTATAATCAGACAAAGGAAAGCCTTAGCAAAAGAGAGAAGAACAGGAGAAAAAACAAGAACCACAAACATTAGCATATCTTCATACAGAACACATACACATCCCATTCTTTACAGGTACCGTGGATATCGATATCTGATCCGTCTTCATACACAAAATTCCAAAAGGCTCAGGATGGGAATAGATGCAATGGAAGATGACCACGTTGCAATCTAGCGAATGGATTATGATTCGAGAAATCTACCACATGCTTAAGAGCCAGCTTAGGCCTTCGAACTCACTTGCACCACAACTGGTTGTCAATTATGGTTGGGTGTCTTCAATATGTTTTAATGCAACGCTAATCTAGACTTGTTAATTGAACGCCATGCAATACTTAACTAGTACTGGTAAACTACAGTATATGGTTAAAAACCAAAGATCACAACACGAGCTTCCAAACCAGCCTGGTCTTTCACAAATTATTCTAACTAATAATAAGCGACGATTTGGAGAGCCTCCCAAAATACCCCATAAAAGGCGCATGTCTAAGGCACCCCAGAATTCAGTATTCCCATAATTATTATTAGATAGAGGTCCCTGGAACGAACCAGTATCTATAGATTTTCAACACTGCATACACAGAGTATAGATATACTAAGACTCATTTTTATTATAAAACAAGTCAGCAGGACTAACCCCACAAGGTTGATAAAACTAGAGGAGTGCAGTTAGCTAGGCAGCCAGTTGCTAGCTGATGACCACGTGACTGTGTTGTTACTGAGGGCATTCAGTTGACCTAATACAAATATGGACTGCGGTAACTCCCCGTGGTGGTTACCAGGCAGTAGAGTCATTGGTAAAAGCTGCGGAGCTTGTGTTAGACAGGATACCTAAACATTGAGCTGCCTGGACTCAAAATATGTGATCTGAAATACATATTCGTAGGACCTCTGGCATTGGCTGGTTCAATTTTGATCGAATATCTTGGATTGGCAGAACCAACAATATAGTGCTGATATATTCTACCAATGGATTTTGCATAAAATCTAAAAGTAAAATAAAATTGGCCAATCATATTGGAAATTTACAGTAGGCTACACAATAAAAAATTATAAAAGAACCTTTCTATGGATTAAGCAGTTTGCAGCCATAATTTCTATTGGAAATAAAACTAATATCTGTTGTACTGGATTCTATTTTTGACGTACAGTGGGCTTGGATTGTAGATACTGTACGAGTATTCTCAAATGGTTTGAGTATGGCAGTTTGATTAGTTGACCTTCTAGTAAAGGATTTGGAAAATAAATTTCTACCACTTGAGAATCAAAAGACATAGTAGGAATTTGAAGACTGAAAAAACTGTAATCGAAAATAGTTACAGTAAACAGTAATTTTATTTTTGTTTTGGGAATATTATAATATGTACGTATAATGGGAAAACACCATTAGGTATCTACGTAAAAATCTGATTGGTTTGTTTACTATAGGAGATACTTAACCACTAAGCTATAGACCAGTAGTTTGAACAATAGTTCTTTATTACCATTAATAGGTAATTAAAATTGGATGAAAGAAATATGGTAACAATAACAAAAAATAAGCTATCAAAGCGTAGTGAAGAACTTAGTTCCAACATTTACTATTCTCGTAATTTACTTTTTATTTGTTCTGTATAGTATTTAGGCTTTAGTGTTAAAAAGTATTTTTAAAACTATCAGCATTTTACCAATTTACATGATTTTAGACTACACTGCAAGTCCTGGAAAATTACTAAGGATCTTTGTTAGGTAGCTGTATCAAGTGATCTCACAAATATATCTTGTCTATAATAAACAATCATTACATTTCCATGAATATCCTTTATGTAATAATCAAATTGCTGGTTTCAAATAAGGGTTATTGTAGTGGTTTTATGAGTTAGGAATCTTTAGACAAACTGGTTAATGCGTCTACAAATGCAGTTGCATTAAAGTAAATGCAAAAAAATTACCAATCAGAAAAAATGCTCAAAAACTTGATAAGGAAAATATCAAATGATTAACTGTTAATTAGCAATTCACAACAATTAGGAATTCCTTTTAATTAAACATATACCCAAATAGTAATATTAGCCACAGAAGTCCAATAATCTAGTAAATATACATAGCATTGTATAATGATAATGACAACTAAGAGCATGTACTCCCAGCTTATGGCCGGTCATTATCTTTAAAACTATCTCCTCTGAAGGCGTAGATCTCTGCCCTAAGCACCCTGTCTGATGTTGACGTCTTGTATAGCTAGTAAACGTTATTTATATTAAGAAAAGGTGGTCACAGATTAGAAACGGAAGAGTAATATGTTGAAGGGAAAGTATTTTTCA
>NAOQ01000392.1:28722-51440 GCA_002751075.1 Ichthyophonus hoferi
ACCCGAAAGGGATCTCGTATAGAGAAATGGCCTAAAGACTCAGCTGGTGACATGGTCTTCAGCGATGTCTCAAACCGCACTCAGGTGCTATTTTCTCAATTTCAGAAGAGGCTTCTTAGCCAAACTGAGATAACTGATTCCTTACATAACACGTCTATTAATGATTAAATTATTAATCTCCTTCTTAACAATATTGTGTAGTAATTTACCTCTATTTGTATCACCTGAACAACTACTATGTCACTCCATACTAGTCATGTCACAAATTAAGTGTCTAGTTAGAGGTATGTAACTCTCTATACCATATCACATTTGATTACGATTTTCATTTTGAAACGATCAAGGCAATTGCCCAAAACAGTTAAAGAAACTACCCCATATATGCATTATGGATAATTAATTTAAAACGTTTTTGGAAGCATCTTAATACTTTAAAAATGTTTAATTCAAGAAATAGATGCCTAAAAATCTACTACATTTAATTGAATTGGTGAATATTAAAAAATTATTTGTATCAGTAAGGGAGACCAATTATTTTGTTTACAAAGTTCAGAATAATAATTAGAGCTCCAAGTCCTAGTTGGAACCAGTCTCGAGTAATATCAGTATCTAGTAAATGTTACACAATTTTAAACAGTAATACATCGTATTACAAGTAATATTTCCGTAGTTCTAAGTATTAACAAGACATATCTTGACAATTTTTCTATTTTAACCCGCCATCATCATTCTATAGTTCGTAATAGAGGGAATCCATTAAAATTACAGACCCTCAGTTTTGACAATTTTTTTAAGTCAATATGCCTGGGTCTACAAAAATACCCATCTAATTGTAGAGCTTTGGATACTTAGTATCGTATTCTAATTGAAAATAATTGAAGAAAAAAATAATTACAGTGTGAGCAAGATGAATTCAAATTAGTTGAGATGGGTATGGTGGTGATGTTACTGAACAAAGTAAAAGAAGTAAAATACAAATAGTACGAAAAGGAGAGCATGCATACGTACTAGTTACTTTAGTTCATGAAGAAGTGGGCAGTGCATGTTTTTATGAATGTGTACACCTATGTGGGCATCAACATCTACGTATTTGTTCTAGTGTTTTTAATGGAGAGAAGGAATGGATATAATTAAGGGTAAGAAATGCACAGAGACAGAAATATATATTCAAAGAAATATTTGCATTTCCATTAATGAAATAGCTGTGACTAGCAATAAAGTGCTTGAAGCCAAATTATAAGCACAATTAATATACAATTTTAGACTTCCAGTCTCTGATTATATTAAAGTAGCTATTCACAAATAAAACCCTTGGATATACTTAAACAGTTATATCTCTAGGAGGTAAGGCAGGCAAGGAAATTTGTTAATAATTTTTTATAATAGCCAGTGCTATATATATATATTTGGTTAATTCAGAAATTTCTTTATATAGCTATATTATTTAATATTAATAACAATTATGATTGCCTATGTAACCTGGAGATAAGTATAGACATGATTCTTCATGTCTCTATTTATTTCCGATGGCAAGTTTATCTTTTTACATAACCGAAAATCGCCAAATAGATAAATTACTGGCGATAGCTTCTAGGATAGACCATAAATCAACATATTATTATAGGATAGATCGAGACAAGATGGGATTTGTTCCAATAAAAAACGATGTAATTATTTTGTGCACACCAACGTTGCATTTAATTATTTATATCATTAGTATAACTAACCAATCATAGTAAATCCCACAAGAATATTTTAAACTAACTTGAAATACTACTATAATTTGTGAGATTATAATATATCTGTTCATTGTATGTGAATTGAAACCTTTTACAGCACACCTGTATAAATTTAACAAAAAGTGTACTGTTAGAGAGGGTGTTCAGCTAAATTGAGTATTTTTAGAAGAAAGGTAAGAGTTGCGGCAAGTAACTAAGAAGAGATTTATTTATTAAAAAAAGATTACCTGCTGAAGTTTAATCCAAGTAAACTGGAATATATGTAGTGTAAGGAAGCTTACAACATTATCACAAAGAGTGAGAGAGCTCTGTTTAAATATACTAAAGATTCTGTTAAGGCAATAAATATAAATCTCAAAAGTAACAATATTTACTTATTGTGATTTATGTTGGAGACAGATTAATAATTTATATACTTTTTGATGTCAGCTACCTTTCTCTATATTTTTTTCTACATCAAGATATTTTCACGGAGGACGTATTCCAGAAATTAGTATATTTAGTTTTATTTGAGTTTGATCCTCGGGCTCATTCGGTTGCACCTAAAGCCCAATTCCTTATCTGAGGTCAAAATCTCTTCTGTCTCTGAATCTGTTGTATCTGTCTGTTAGGTGATGACAGTGTTGAAATTGGGCTCTACGTATGTGCAGGTTCTCTTGTTTGTACTTTCAGTAGGGTTGACAAAAGTAAAGCTCTGTCCTCATTGGCAATTCCAGTCATATATGGAATGTAAGGTCTATCTGGATAAACGTATTTTAGGATTGTTATTTGTTTTCATTCAGATTCCTTAAGCATAGTTTAATTGACTCAAATAGTGTAATTCAATCAAGCACTCGGTGATCACTTAGTTTATTAATTTCTGATTTTGGCTCTAGTCATTTACGTGTTCAGAACTGTGAAGAATGTTAGTTCAGCTAGCCTTCTTTTATATTTGTATAGCTCTACACTACTAGTTATTTAACTTTAGATAACAAAGAATTCGATATACTTAATGTTCTATTCCATATTTGATCGAGTCAAATCTGCATCTATTATCCGTATGATAGTTCACTAATTGTACTACATTTCTAAAGATAATATTATCATTGATAAAGTTATTATGTTGATATGCCTACCTATTAATTTGTCTGAATGTAAGAAGATGTACACTATAACAATATTGAATGGAGTACTGAATATGAAATAAATTCATTTCACCTGCTCTTGGTGCTCCAAAATTTTAAATTATGAGATCACGTGATACAATCAGGAATCCCAGTGAATATCATGATTTTGTGATTAGAAATAGTGGTCTCAACAAAGTTGCATACATCATTAAACTGAGTGAAAATTGACGCTGGGGCGGGAAACAGTGTAACGCAATCTATATAATTTACCAGAAGCTTTCAGTATAGTACACCAAGAGCAATCTTACAGTCCTTAGTTTACGATGACAGTGAACGACAGTTTGGAAATCAACTCAATATAGAAATTTATTAGATTTATCAGTTGTTTTAGAAGAGCAAACTAATTTGTTTTATTTACATTCTTTTGATTCAGCAGAGCCTTGCACCAAGATGCAAAAGATACCACAAATGTTTAGTAATACTAGGAACTTATATAAACTAGATTAACCAATTGGATTATATGGCTGGCCAAGACTAATTTTTCTACCTTAAAGAAGTTTGCATTCTAATTTTTTATTAATTTTAATATTAGTAAATATTTTTTTATGAAGCTAAAATGTTAATGATACTTTTGTTCTTATGAGTGTAATAACCAAGATCAACTAGCAATTATTTGTCTTCCAAAAAATTCTGTAATAAGGACTTATGTTTATTAATAGTTATCCAGGGAAGGAAAATATGCTGATAAAATGTGAAGAAGAACTCTTCTAATCCTAATAAATGATATCACTCAGGTAAGCTAGTCTTATATTTGGCACAAATGAATAATAAAATTAGGCAATTACAAGTGATTCTGACCGAGTTCATAACCCTATTAAAAATATGGCAGTCCCTTGGACCAAGCTTTAACAATCCTATTATGTAGATACAGATTCTTCTGATAGTTTTACATTTTTATGAGCTTGTACAAACCAGTGTGTTATTGTCAAAGGAATCAGGAGAGTGTAACACTAAGTATTTAGGCATGGCTTGGGTGATTGGAGCTGTCAAGGTGCCAACCCATGGAGTGCCACCTTTTCTTTTAAAAGTAATCAAATAAATTGAAATACCAAATTTGTTTTGGCTAAAATCCAATCAATTGCCAGGATTCAAGTTATATTATCTGTAAACATATTATAGAAATCATAAAATATAAAACAAACATATCCTGTCTTTATTTTACATTATTATCCTAACGATAACGGGTGTCTGATGGTGGACTATAGTGCAAGCAAGATTAAAAGCCCTGTCTCAACCACACAGTGGTTAATTTAATTTATACCAATTGAAACACATGTGATACAGTGAGACAGAATTTGAATTAAACTGTATACCCAATATGATATACAGAAATTGATTCAATCTGAATCATTACTACGTAAGATTGATATGTAAATTTTCAATTATTGTTCATTTAATTTAAATAATACATAGTATTCAGTAATAGAGGATAATAAAGAAATACATATTTTTTTATATTCTCAGTCAAATAAATAAATAATGAAGGAATCACTGTAGTGTATTACACTTGTTCTAACATATCAAAATTCCAATATATTACCTCCAATACCGTCCAAGTGTGACAGCAAGTATTTTAAAGTGCTGTGATTGTACGCCAGTCAGCTGGCTTGATACCTATATTCGTTTAGAAGAGAGAATGTCGAATTAAGGGGCGTTTTAACGTGTCCCATTGCATGCACGGAGTACAGCTAGGCCAAGACACATTTTATTATTATTAAACAAGTCAGCAAGACTTGTCATAGGCAGCATGCTTAAACAATGTGCTATCTAAGCCCCACAACATATGATCTGAAATGGTTTATTATGTAGTCGTAGGATCTCTACCATTGGCTGGTTTAATTTTAATAGATAATCATCTTGGATTGTCATCTAACACCAATAGATTGCACTAGCTATTTTCTCAATGAGTGAAACCCTAACTCAGCCAATACAATATAGGCTGGAAGTCAAAAATGAATATTACTGTTTTAATTTATTATTAGCTACCTACGGTATCATGACATGATTATTACTTTATCTATCTTGGATGGTAACTAACGATTACGAGAAGCGAATTTGTTGGAAATAAGTAGATTCAATTTTGTTCCCTGAGACCAATATTTATTTACAATTGAGAGAATACCAACATTAGGGGTGTTTAACGTGCACCTTTGCATACACGGAGTACAGATAGGCTAAGTCATATTTTTATTAATATAGCAAGTCAGCAGAAGTTGAGGACTACGCAATCATCATAATTGATAATAATATTAAAAAATTATATCTATGTAAAAAAATATCAAAATTAAATAACTATTCCTTTTTCTAAAAGAATTAAAATAAGAATAAGATACTTATTCAGTTTTATTGCGGAATTCTATCTGTACTATCGTATGGTTCTAATACATAATGGTGACTTCTATGCGCATATACGGTGAACTGTATACTTAACACAGTACACCGTATATAGACCAATTAAGGACTTGGCATTAATTAGTTAAGACGTCAATCATTCTGGCCAATATTTCATATTTCTATGTATCCATATATAATAATTACTATGGGTCAATAACTTGAAAACTTTACACCAAAATATTATAAAATTCAAAATAAATTGAAATGAACCAATATTTATGATAACATAGCTTGATATTACACACCTTCAGACGGTCGCAACATGTATACATGTGCGAGTGAGTTAACACCAACCACAACCATTGATCAATTTTTAACGAATGAGCCGAGAGTAATTAATATCACCGAGTGAAATGTAAATAAACTAGTATGGTAGTATGTATAGGTAACTTATTTATTGAGTAAACAACAGAAACTACTATGAGTTATATACACAAAACATGTTTTGGAGATAGAATAGAGTAGTATTAGGCATACCTGTATATGATATAGTATAATATAGTATGATATAGTAAATTGTATGTATGTATGTGTGAATGGGTGAGTGAAATATTGCATTATTGCATTACCTGAGAGAGACGGAAACACCGAGATACACCCATACTGTCTTTACTGTGCTCGAGTTTTTTTTTTTTTCACTTCAAGAGAACCATGTCTACATTTCTTCTTGGTGTGTTTTATAGCATATAGGTTTAGGAGCAAGTGATATGTATATGACTTAGTTATGCCTGTGTACACGGACCTAAAGACCTTGAGGCGATCTCGCTTGTCGTTGCTCAACAGACTTAGGTCTATTGAGGTAAAAACAACACTATTATTGTAGGACGAGTTTGATTTTGTGATTGATGTTCCTATGTACGATATGATTTTGTTATTATTTTATCTTACCTACTTACACTTACACATCATCTTATGATATTATGGCTTTTTCGATCTTATTTCCACTACTCCTCTTTTCCTACTTTATATTATTCTCTAATACTAACGTCTCAATTTGCTTTATTGTTATTTTTCTATTTATATTTTATGTAATACAATAACCAATTATTATACTCACATATAGACACAATGAAGCCTTTATATAAACCAATTTACTTGTGGATTTATATTCATGTTTGGATGTAAGCCATACAAGATATATATAATCCAATCAGTATATAGGTTGTTTTGTGTTTTTTGTATATACCTGTAACAATGGCCTAAGGATTATGTTTGATTTGATCTTATTACTATTCTTTGTATTTTTTTTTATAGTTCTTCTCTTATTTCTTTTGTGGACTATCATGGTTCTGTACTCTAACTACCATTAGCTCATATATCTGTACACTGTATTATATAATATAATATATAATAAAAGATATACAATATATTATAAATAATATAACTTACTATATAAAATATGATATATAATAGAATATGCAATATAATATACAATATAATATAGTATAAGTAACATATAATATATATACCTCTATATGGCAGGTCGATGTACAGTTTGTTGAAGAAATAACCCAGCTTCTTTCCCCCCTTCCATTGGTTGCCAATCTACGGTAAACCATTTGATTGGGAATAGGGTATTAAGAGATTTCAAGAGAAAAGCTGATTGGATGTAGAGATGATCATCGTAGAAGTGGGAGGGAGGTTTTATTAATAAGGGAGAGAGAGAGAGTTATATTGATCAGGAGGGAAGGGCTCTATGAAACTGTATGAATGACGTGCATGACTTCCTTCTCACATCAGCCCATAACTAATACTTTTTTCTCTAGCTGTGGGGCCTGGTATAGCAATAAGGTAGGCACTGGTCCTATTCTTTCATTATATTTTTCTCTTTCCTCTCCCCCTCCTTCCTTCCTTGGCAGTCATCCTTGACAGTGCTCATTTTATATTCATCTGTATAAGAGGGGGTCAGCTATGCAAAGACATATATATATATAGTATATGCTTATAGGTAGGACTTCATCTTTACTCAATATTCATCTGTAGGATTCTTTCTACCTACCACCTATCTATTTATTTATTTTTTATCAACCTCAGTATAGTATGATATATGATAGTGTGATATATATATATGCTAAATATATATGTCTGTTAGCATGTATGTATGCATTATGTATGATAATATGATAATATGATAGTATAATAGTATGTATGATGATATATAAATAGAAGACAGTAGGAAGACTCGAAGTATTAGAGCAGAACCTGTTGTGCGAAGTCCTTCCTATATATTCTTTTATTCCGACCTCTTTATTGCATACTACCTTTCCCGCATATTCAATCTTCACTCACGCTAACCTTGAAATTAACATATATAGTACATACCATTATATATATGAGTAGGTGTTTTATGTTGCACAGTTTATTTATTTATATATATAGACATAGGGAATAAGAAAAAGTATTGTTATAAATATGACTATAACTATAGCAATAACCAGAACACAAGGGCAAGACCCCCTACCAGGTTGTATTATACATTGACCAATCTATAAAACATATGGTAATATGATCCTGCTAACAGTTTCAGGACTATGCCTACTTCAAATCCACGGATGGCCATACGGGAAAGTGGGATCTTAATCTCCGACGTCTCAATCTCCACCTTCTCCCTCTAATAGCCGAGCATGGAGGGTAGGGGTATCTGTTTTGTTGAATTTTGTATTACATATGTATGCTTCTTTTTATGTTTATGTATACGTGTACGTGTATGTATACACTAACCTATATACACATATGCATATATATTATGTTTTATTTACATATCTAATCATATCTTTTATTTTAGGATTATATACGCACACATGGATATGATATAGGAGAGAGAGGGCCATCGTAGTATGGTATAGGAGCTAGAGGGTTATCTTAGTATAGGAGGCAGGAGGTGGTATTAGTCATTGTATCCTTTAGTTTTATGTATTCTTGTTATACAAAGCCCAACCATTACATTATTCTTCCAGTCCTCATACGTAGTCCTTTGGCCTCTTGGATGTACATGACTCTTTTCTAATCACGTAATAATGTTGGTAGATCAACTGTATATTCAACTGGCACTACATAGTTTCTTTTTCCCGTTACCATATTCCTTTTTGGAACTTGTTTGTTCTTTCTCTCTTCCTTTCCTGCCCGTCTCACTAGCGATATATATAATAGAAACGTAAAGAGAGTCAATAGGTTAGCGGGGCATGCTTTAAGTAATCTTTCTCTTGGCCTCCTGAGGTGGGAGTGGTTAGTGCCGAGCCTATGTATAATATAATTTAAAGCATTTATCATGATGCCAGTACCTCACACTTTCAATGGGAGTCATACATACCGATATTAGTCATACACTGCACTGATATCTATCCTATCAGATGCGTGGTTGTGGATAGTTCAAGGCGTAAGCGAATACCTGACAGCTTTAGTAAGACCGTCCCTGTATGGGCTGCCTGTATAAACCGAGCAGTAGCGAGATTAAGGTTGGTACAGGAACAAGCCTGGGACGAGGGTTAGGGTAAATATAGACTAGAGAAAGAGAGGTATTTAGTTATGATTTTATTTTTCATTTATTTTAATTATCCTTCACCCTATTATAACTGTAGTAGGAATATCATGTATGTTTATGGACCTATATGTTTTCACTTGCTGGGTACACTGACTTATCTGTGCCAGGATTTATGACAAGTATAGCTACATATACAACATAGCCAAAGTAGTTATAATTATAATTATCTAATTATTTAATGCCGGAGCTTGAAGTATTCTATATATACAATGCTATGTTTAGAAAGTATAGCAAGTTCTATCTGTGAGATATTGGGAACTATTAATTCTGCAATGATGCCGAGTAAAGACTACAGTTTTTATTCTAAATGTTCTGCTTGCAATAGTCGGCTGCCACCCTGAACATGGGTGAGATAATTGCTACACAGGCTGAAATCAACATTATATGCATATTATCCCCATAAATATAAATCCATGTGTACATACGCAGCTATTCCCTACCTATCTGTTTATCTATATATGATGTCATCTCATTCCCTCCTCCGCTCCATCCTCTTCAGGCGAGAGCAAGGCCTGCCAATCAGTGAGCACTGGGAGAACCTATGCACACTTCCTAGCATGGTACCGACCACCGAACACCTCCAGATGGTTGCCCGCCTTCCAGGATTGGTGGATAAACTAGAGGTCCTTTCCACATGTTTACCCTGTCGCCACCCACTTCCACCCTCTCATATCTTAACAGCCTGTACTTATATGTTTGTTTGGTAATCCTTTCGCTTATGCATCATTCCTTGATCAATCTAATTTCCTGTTGGTTGTCAGTCATTTATTGATTTTTACGACATCAAAATTTCTTGTTCTTCTTATGTTCTCCTACTGATTGGGAGTGGGAACCCATCTGTATGGAATTGGTATTTTAAAACTTTAAACTTAATCAAGTGAATCAATTGGTACAATTCTTTTTCTTTCTTTTTAAAAACAATGGGCTATTGGATAATTCTTGTAGCCGGGTAGCTCAATTGTCTAATAACATATTTGCTAAAGATTTTAATTTAATACATAACTCCTATATATATTGAAAGGTATCTTTCAACCTTTTTTACCTTGGTTGGCCAGCCCCTACTGCCAAAATACCTCTTGGTTTACACATTTTTACATATATATGCTTTACAATACCCCATATATACCCATATGTCTTCTATAGTACCCTCTTTATATGCAGAGCCCCTTGTCTGTACGTAGAGACATATTCCTTTATGCACATTTGCACAGTTAAAGCTCATATATCATAAGGGGTGACAGGCGAGCAAGGCAGATCTCCACGCTGCTGTGGCTGTGTTAGACAAGCCAATCAGGCCTCTCTGGATCACGCCTGCTACCCGTATGTTTGTTGACTGTATGCCTGACTATACAGGTGGGTTAGTAGGTGGGGGTCTAGGAGCACTAATATAGATATAGATAGAAATATAGTTAGATAGGTAGCGATATATATATATAGAAAGATATATATATATATAGGTACAGATAGAGTTAGCATTAGATAGATATAGACATAAATATAGTATGAAAGGCAAGCACTGGCCCACACCCTACATTCTTACTATCTTTAGCTTTATTATTAAAATTACAAAACAGATTTAAAGGAGATTATGCTATATGATTGGCTGCTGACATGGCTGTCCTGCAGATCTTCCCTTCTATCCAATCATCTGCCTGGTAGCTTCAGAGGCCACATTTAGTGACGGTAGGTCAATTATATTCTATATTATTTTATTACACCAATGAGTCATTGTATTGTATTCTTCTACCCTCCAGTGATTGGCTTACCTTTATGAGTCATACTTGGCCCCAAATAGGTTGATTGGCTTCCATGACAACCTTGGCTGTACTGTACCATACACCTATACATGCATTTCCATTCTTATAGAATCAGATATCTTATTGGTTTATAGTCAATCAACTTTATTGTCACATTGTTTCCTGTTTGGAAAGTACGCTGCTATGTGGACAATGTTTTATGTGTTATTATTGGCTATCTAGATGCTCAGTGCATTCCTTGGTGGGATGTCTAGGTATGGAGCAGAGGGCCGGCTACATGTACATCCAAGGGGCGGCTGACGATCATGAGGCCTGGGGCATGGTAGGACCTCTCTCATGTGCACGTCATTATGACATCAGTTGTTTATACGTCATAATGACATACCTGTGCTACATATATATATACTGACCACAGAGTGCGAATACCTTACTGTACCAGTACCGCTGCAGGATGTTACTATGTTATGCTAGGGTGATTGTGCTCTATACTCATCCACAATTACCGTGATCTGTGATAGATAGGAGGTGGGTTGGGGTCTATATTTGTGTTAGTTTCAAAGTACCCTCCAGACTATCCTTTGACAGGCCGTCTCGTTGGTCATTCCCTATAGACCCCCCTACATTTTCAAGGCCGAGAAACCTTTTGTATATGGAACTATTAGTTTTAGTCGTATTATATCATTGGCCATGTTTAAATACAAAGTAATACAAGCATTTGGTAGTAACCTCAACCTATCCACTAGTATATGTACCACCAGTAATGCCCCCCCACGTGTACTTATTTCCATATATAGGGTCTAGATCATACCCTATTTTGGGCACATCGTGAAGAATTTGCCACCTGTAGTACCGAATCAGAGCTGGAGGCTGTACTCAAAAGGTGAGTGGGTTTTGATTTGTGTATAAGTGTATATATGTGTACATGTACCTAAAAAGGTCTTTGTGTGTATGCATTATTATGCGTGTTTTTATT
Source organism: Ichthyophonus hoferi (assembly GCA_002751075.1). NCBI lineage: Eukaryota > Ichthyosporea > Ichthyophonida > Ichthyophonidae > Ichthyophonus > Ichthyophonus hoferi. The sequence goes on from NAOQ01000392.1 coordinate 40,293, forward strand.
TTTGTTTTAGACCATGACTATTGTTCTACTGCCAACTGCTATCCCATTCCCTTTAGCACATACTGGTGATTTCAGGCTGTGCAGTTACTGTATCACCTATGTTTAGGGTGACAGCTTACTATTGCAAACAGAGAATTCAGGATGAAAATTATGTAACCATTATTTTGTAACATTTCAAAATCAAGAGTCCCCAATCTGTCTCAGACCGAACTTTCTTGTACTTCTAAGTAAAGCATTATGTATATAGAATACTTCAGAGCCCAGCATTAGTTAGTTATATAATTATAGTTATAGCTACCTTGATTATGTTGTGTATGTAGCCATATTTGACAGTATATATAAGGAGTGGTATTATTTGTGGTCTGCAAGTAGGCGTCAGGATGACGTATGAGAGAGGCAGTTGAGAGGGGAGCAGAGTGAGATAGTACAGTATAATTAGCCTGGGAGAGGGTAAGGGTGTAAGGTCCTGATCAGACAGGAGAAGATGACAGAGATAGAAAGGATATAGGCACCTAGGGTTAGGTAAGGGGATAGGGTAGTACATACTGTCTAGGCGTTTATTGCTGGATAAGATAAAGCCTATTTACTGATTGCATATCATGAGGGTCACAGAGTAGTCAAGGGAAAGGGACCCACCCATCGGAAAGGGCTCAGTGCTGGTAAGTAATGCCTGCAATATACTGGTAAGTAATGCCTGCAATATGCTGGTAAGTAATGCCTGCAATATACTGGTAGAAGGATCGAAGGAGGAAGAGGGAGAGAGAGATTATATGGTATTGGTCTACTCTTTTTTATTTTATATGGATTTTAGGTCCCACTGTATAGCTAGCCATGTTTAGGCCTGACACCAAACTGAGCATAGGTATATACCATATAAGGTATACAATATGATGCACATACTTTTATTCAAGTATCATTAGGCTTCTCCTTCCTCCTTATTGGTTTATCTACATTATTATACTATCTGCACGAGCCAGCAATTATTTAATCCTCTCCTTGGCATATTAATTAATAGCTTTTACCTCTATTCCATTTCCTTTATAGTTTAAGTAATTTATTAAACAACGTTCATTAATAGCCACCTATTAACTAACCAATTAATTAATTACTTAATTAATTTAGACTATAGCTCATGCTGTGCCTACATAGTGCATGTAGTGCCATGCGTCACCTACATGTCTTCCCTCCTCTCTAACCCTCTCTCTTCCTATTTCCCTTTTCCTTTCCCATCTTTATCACTTCTTAACTAGGTGGTGTCGTGTCTGTCTCAACACCATATACTCAGGATATCCAGTCACCTTTAGATCCCCCCCTGGCATCCAATGAGCGTGTCCTTCCCATACCCATCAAGGACACAGGATTGGCTGTTGCTTCATTAGAAGCTGGTATGTGAGTGCAGATTAATCAGAGGTAGATGTGCTAGTATCTATGGATAGAAGGAAAGAAGGATTGGGGAGAGGGAGGGAGAGTGGGGGGAGGGGAAAAGAGAGACTAACACAGACCTATATATATAACGAGGAAACAAATAAAACTTTACAGAGAGACGGATCATAATAGTTATGATTTGGTTATTTATAAAGTTTGAGAACCAGATCTATTGGTCTAAAGTTATGACAGTGTCGATACTGTTATTGTATATATTGTGTATGCGCTTAGTATTAATAATACATACTATCCTTATATTTATACGCTTACGTATACATACATACGTAACACACATATATATACATGCGTGTTTAGACCCATCCATATCTATATATAACCATGTGTACATGTAGATATAGACTTGATAGCATAAGAATGATAATCACTGATATTTTCTATATCCAATCACTTGCTAACTCTCCTGACCATATATAGCATCCAACATCTTCCTCAGCCAATCGGCAAATGGGGGCCATGATTCTTATTGGAGGATCTATACCGCTGTAGTGGAATTGACCGATTTCCCCTCACTGATTGTCCCGCCAGGAATGTTACATTATCGCATACCATTGGTGGGCAACAAACGTGTGAGTGATTTCTACCCAGTAAAGTTGTAGGATTGTTTAATTGTTAGTTGACTATCAAAGTAGTGTGTGCAGGTATATTAATGTTTAGTCCATAGATCTGTGTTCTAATTGGTTCATGTGTATAATATTTTTTAATTTACCAATGGAATCATTTTTATTCTTCTCTTATACATATTTATTTTATCATGGCTTAATACGCCAATCAACCTTACAAATTCTGATTTAGCATATTAGATTAAAAGAATTATTCAATAAGCTCTGTGCATTTTTAATTGAATGGTCATCTTTGGAAGCCAATCCCATCACACTGATTTTTACATGAAAACTGAGTAGGTATGACTTCCAGTGTTGATATTGGATAAAAATTGTGCGCTACCTTCTGGGCAATCCAATGGTCATCTCAGGAACATATTAAATTGTAAATTATTTAGTAATGAATATTGAAGTTTCTAATCATTCCATTTAATTATAAAAAATTGGAATTATAAGTCAGTTAAGTTCTGTCTTTTTATTAGGGTACGAGCTCATTTATATATAACAGCGGTATGATCTCTGGTATTTTGCATTTTAAAAGTTAAGATATATCAGTAGATCATTGGCCTATAGCATAAGCATATATCTATTTAAAACACCCATTCTAATAATGACTATAAAATAATGACCAATGGGAACAAATTATTATGTCATATATATATAAAAAAACCTTAAATAATATGACTCTTTCCTCTCCTATCTCGATTGGGCATATAAAATAGATACCAATTCATGCTTGTTTATATATGCAACCATGCAATATAGGCATGCATATACTCATAGATGCGTACATACATACATACATACATACATACATACTGCTTAACAACATATACACATCACAAAGGACTTTTTCTGCTTCGAAAGCCATTTAGAACCGGTGCTCTCCTTCATTCAGCAGCAAATAGCCAATGGAGGGAGAGTACTTCTGTGCTGTACCCATGGTATTGTGTTTTATATTATATATATTTCATAGTTATATCTTGACAGGGAAATGTTGTGCCATATGCATGGATTATGCATGAGTATATCAGCTTATTGTTTTCCTTCTCTCTTTCTCTCTGTACATCTATATGCCCTACATCATCACCATACATGTTCGCATAACCTTGCTTATAGCCCTTCCTTACATATACAACCCCCTGGATACGCAACCCTACCGGGGAGGATGTAAGATGTAAGATAATCTTATAAATCCATATATATATATTACTATTGCAGTTCTTATCATATTCACACGTACACCATGGCAACCACTCACATACATCATACCACCCACTTACCTACACTATAACAACCACTCATACGTATCGTCACACTATTCACCATGATTGCAGGCACGGAGGCCTCTGTGGCCTTGGCCGTGGCAGTGTTAACCTGTCGGCAAAGTACAAGTAGGTATTATAGATAGGAAGTGTAGGAGAGGAGGCTGTATACATATACACTACTAGTAGTAATATGTACTAGAACTATATAAGTTACACATGGGGTATGTTATGTTGGTCTGTTGCCTTGACAGTCATTGGTCCAGTGTAGGTTGGGGACTATATCTGGATGCCCACTGTGTAGATTCTTAAATCACATGGTCTATTTGTAATTTAACCAGACTATCTCACTATGCATCCTACTATATCACTAAATATCATACAACCTGATAGGCCAGCCAATCAACAAGTCAATTATCATGGGTGCGTTACTGGACATCACACAAGATGTGCCTCTGGTATGTATAGTTTCTCCCCTCCTTCTACTCTTTCTCATCTTATTTGCGCTATCTTTCCCCAATCCCACAGAGAAGCAGTCATTTTTTTAGCATTATTTCCTACTTGCTTGCGGTTATATTAAGATACTAAAGTAGTTATAGTCCCATAACCTTATTCCATCTACCGTAGCTCTCCGAATGCCAACAACCACTGTATATGATCATTAATTAGATAAACTTACTATGTACTAACAGGTCCCCCATCCCCTCTCCCTTTATTGTTTGACTATCTAATCACCCTCAGGCCAACCTCTCTAAGGGCTATATGCAAGCCATAAAACGTCATTTCATGACACCAGAGACCCATAGAAAGGACCTACAGCCTAGGCAACATACAGAGGCTTAGCCCTACTACCCTCCAATATCTTTAGCGTGCACTGGTCAATATATATTTGGTGGTAGGTATGAAACTATATTTGATTCTTTCACAGGAAAGCTGCAGGCTGTTGGCGATGGTAAGATAAATAAAAGACCCATGTCAAAAACAAATCTCAATATCCTTGGTGTATGTTATATTCTCAAAGAGCAAGGACCTCTTGTATATAAGGTATTCCGTAAACTGTGGGTGTAGTATAATTATCTTTTCAACAAAAATAAACCGACAGTATAATATGGCCATCTAGCAGAGGGTGTAATAGTGGCCTAGGAGGTCAGACTTTGACACAAAAACAAAAATAAAAAAACTAACTCTGTGGGTCTAGTCATAAATGTTCTTTATATATATAGCCTTTAACGGTGTATCTGGTATTATGTTTTATTTGGCACCTTCTCTTCTCTTCCTTGAACGAAACTAGGCTGCTGTCAAGCACTGTCTATTCCCTTGTATATTCGCACCATTTCCCCCAAATCTATCGGGGAAAAGGACCTACACTACATACAGCTAAAAGAAAAAAAAAGAAAAAAACGATTTTAAGTGTTACATGCTATAATATGCTATTCTATGATATAATAGTATATAAGATATAAAGTAGGACATGATCTGATATACTATGATATTATTTGATATAGTGTGAAATACGATATGGCAGGGTATGATATGATATACTATGATATACCGAAGTTATTGACAGTTTTACAATTGGTCACCACATGCAAACCAATACGACGTCATCGAATAGTATATGGGACATGTGCAGACGACCGTTGTAACGGCCAACTCCCAATAAGGCAGTTACTTACATGACAATATCTTAGCCATATAAAATCGAGCCCAAGAGGTGGGTAAATAACGTTTACGCAATGTATTTATGGGCTATAAAAATGAAGATACTAAAGTAAACGGTGAGGTATACTAATGCACTATATATATTTTAGTGAATGAGCTAAAATAAATTCATTTTTTGTTAAGGAATAATGCATTATTTATTTTTTAGAATATTATAAATAGCGACTAATATATTTGATCTGGTTGCAATGTCAGTTTATTTCTTGCACGTGCCCACTGTTAAGAAAAACACCCCTATGTTATAACGCAAACCAATCGGCGCTATTCGCTAACAAAATTTAAAATGGCGATAACGGATTTTAAGATTGAATAGTGCTAATAAAATACTACAAGTGGCTGATAATCACACTAGAGGCCATTAATAAATCTTGGCGAGCCACGCCATAACAGCGACAGGTAACAGACTCACAATAATTGGTCCCTGTTTAATAGAATAGACCAGCCACATCCCTTTTATTGCTTAGCTCTGCCTATAGTTGGTCGGCAAAAACTCTCAAGTTAACTGACCACTCCTGTTACGACTTGCTTTTCTAAGGTACATTAGCTTTTGAAAAAAAAAAACTATATTTATTGTTTGGCGCGCTTTTTTATATTATTAACGCGAGGAATTTTTTAGGTTCGCACTATACTTTATTTTGTATGTAGTCGTTGACTTATTTTTTGTATTTTTAACTATCTTGTTTGCTGGCTCCATTTTCTATTTTGTACACTCGGATATTTAGTTTTTTCTTTTTTTCTTTTTTATAATCTTTTATCAAGTTTATCAACAGTTCTTGTTGGATGTAAGAGGTTCTTTAGTTAGAGGTTCTTTAGTTAGATTTTACGTTTACTTTTGAGAAAGCATTACCTTTTACCTTTTGTTTTTTGGAAAAAAAAAAAAAAAATCGATATTGTCGGTTGATGCCCTTTTTATTTTGTAACGAGAAAATTTTAAGCTTTTAAGCTATCAAATTTTATAATTTTATATATACAAACACGTATAATACGTCACTTCGTAAAGCTAGCGATGTTGTGACCTTGACTTTTTGCTTTTCGTTGCAAAACAAAAAAAAGGTTTTTTTTTTTCCCCGATATTTTTTGCATATTTGGCTCTTCTCGTGTGATGAATAAGAGGTGCTTTACCTTTTCTTTTTCTTTTCTTTTCTTTAAATTTCTTTTGTTTGTTGGCACCCCTTTTTTATCTTGCTACGTGTATAAAAATTAGATGGCATTTTTGCATACATATATTTATATCGTTTCTTAATGTCAATTTATATGTTTTCTTTTCGTTTTTCTTTTTCTTATTTTTTTTTCTTTTAGCATCGTTTGTGGCATTTGTTTCTTCTTTTTTTTTTAGGAGCAAGAGGTTCTTTAATTTGTATTTACAATATACCAATATTATTGTAAGCGCTTATTTACTCGGTCTATAGTGTGTATTTATTTATTTTCCCTCCAGCCTTGTTTGATCTCGCACTTCAACGAATCTTGCACTTTTTCTCTCTAACATTCTCCGCTTTTTCTGTAGTATTTATTTTTATATATTTTTCCTTCTTTCTTTATATCTTTTTTTTCCCTCTCTTCCCGCCCTCTTTAGTTCCTTATTATACTCATTTCATACATTTATTTGTAACAGAAACACAAACATGGACCAGGCCACACAAGCACAAATGGTTGCAGCCCAGGCCGCAGCCGCCGCTCAGGCCGCCGCTGCCGCACAGATGAACCCACAAGCCCTGCAGAACCAGCAAGCAGCCCAGCTCCACCATTTCTGGCAACAAACACTTAATGATATTCGTGGTGGTTGCAACTTCAAGGAGCAGGTTCTCCCCTTGGCTCGTATTAAAAAGATCATGAAGATGGACGGTGATGTTAAGGTATTTCTCTTTATTTTTATTTTTATTTGTGTGTTATAACTGATTTACTCGCGTCTTATGTTTAATAGTATAAATTCGATTGTTGTTATGTTGTGTCTAACACATTTCCCTTTGCTTGTGCGAGGAAATAATTTCTAATATTTTATTTTTCTTGTAGATGATTTCCCAAGAGGCTCTTGTGTTGTTTGCCAAGGCCCTTGAGATCTTCATTTGCGAGCTCTCTCTCCGTGCATGGAGCCATACAGAAGAGAACAAGCGTCGTACTATGCAGCGTAATGATATTGCTATGGCAGTTTCTCGCTGTGACACCTTTGATTTCCTCATTGACATTGTACCTCGTGATGACCTTAAGGCCTCTAGACGCCCCGACGAAGATATTCGCCCCATGGTTATGCCCCCTGACCAGATGTACTACTACCAGTTTGGTGGTGGAGCTGCAGGTTACCCTGGCATGCAGATGCAGGGGGCCACCGGGGCCGTCCCTGGAGCCGCTGAGTTCCAGCAACAGCAACTGTTGGGTCAATATGGACAACAAGGATACATGTAAGCTGTATAGAACTGACCAAAGCCTTGGTTATGTTATGTTATTGGTTTGATGTGCTTTTCAGCACCTCTTGAACTGCTTGCTAGACAGCCTTAAGTCCGAGTTGTTTGAGTATTTTTTCTTTTTCTTTTCTTGCCCGCCCCAAAGCCTATTCTTTTTATTATAACTTGTTCATTATGTGCCTGTATCTGTGCTACTTATCGTTTCATATATATATATATCCGTGGTTGTCATAGCATTGAGGCGGGAGCCGGACAATAAAGGTGATTGAATGATATAACGTGACGCAGATTGCACCCGTTTTGTCGCACAAAAGGAATGAAGGGATGTCCTTTGCATGCAATAGTCTAGCTAGTGACATTAATCTATGGGCTTTTCCCCGGTTATGTGATTGGAAATATGTTATTTAGCCTGTATGACTTATTGCCTATATTACAACATATAGGTGAGAGTATGTTTGTCTCTGTATGTATACATAGGCTAAAAGAATATTGACCAGATTATATTATATACTTAAGATTCAGAATAAGATGGACACTATTGATTATTTTATTTTGTTACTCTGTTGTGTTGTACACTGCTTGAATAAATTTCTAAACACATGGTGTATTTTAGTATAGCATTAGACTGTGAATTGAAATGGTACCGATGTCATCAAAGATAATCTGAATAGTTTTCAGATGTGTGGAAGATTTTACAAAAAAAAAGTATGCTGAAAATTCTGAAAATATTTTTTGATTTTTTAGAGTGTTTAAACTACAAGAATAGGAGATACAGTAAATTACAATACTTTATTCAAACCCAATGAGCTCCCGCACAGTGTCTGCTACATATGACCATAATACTCGTCTATATTTTCTAGAACTATGGGATGCTTTTTTTTTTAGCTGACTCCGTTGAGTTACTCTAGGTCTAATTGAATTAAGGTCGGACTTGATTTTGAAAAAAAAAATAGTTTTCAATTGGATTGAAGTCAGGACTATATGGTGGCAAATACATTGCGTCAACGTTTAAACTTAACAAATATTGCTTCGCCATCACACGTTCGTGTATATTGTAATTATCCATAACCAAATATCAGATTTCCTCTGAATACTTAATTTTGATTTGCTGCCTCTAAAAAAAGTCATAGATAAGTTTGAATTATAAGCTCCATCCTTTAAGGCATAGTGTTCTATTCCTATCCATGAAATAATTGCACACATGGAAACTTTGTGTCCTTTATTGGCTGGAACGCTTATCACTGCATTTTTGTTCGGCAGCAAATACCCGTAATTGATGAATGTATGTAGGTTGAATCCACTTTTGTCCAGATACAGAATGATTCTGTTTGACCTCTTCTGCAGTTCTCTCGCAAAAGTATTGCCAGTATCCCGGTTCTCTTGGATGAGAAGAATAGAGGCTTTTAACTTCAGTCTTCTTCTCATTCTGCCTGTTTTTTATTATTATTAATTGGCAAATTAAAGGGATTGAAATATGAATGCCTTCCTCTGTGTGTTTCTCCTGTGTTTCTCTATGTGAGAGAGAATTGTGCTCTCTATAAAGGGAGTTAATTTTCTCCAGGATTGAACTATCATCATTTTTTTTTTCCTTCCTTTCTTTACACACACCATCTCAAATGTTAACAATTCATCTAACAACTCTTCCTGCTTTTTTATTCTGTAAATACTCGATGAGCTCATATTCGTTATTGTCGAGATCTCTGATATGGTCTTACCTAAATGTAAAAACCTGAGGAGCTTTCAAATTTTTCTTTTCTTAATATAGTTATTTACCTAGCCATGTTTACTGTATTTTACAATTATCGAATACTCTTCTATAATCAGTAGATCGATTCTTGTTATGGTCTGTGGCATATGAAACACTTTTACATTATGTACATGAGGAAATGAGTGTTATTCGCCATATAGTGTACAAATTGGGGACACGATAGTATTTTATTGTGGTAAGATTGGACAATTCTAGTGGGTCTCTGTGACCTATCATGAGTTGGATTAGTCTATGGTAATCCGTTTAAAGTCATTGTATGTATTGATTGAATTTGTCAGCATTGTAAAATCAGGCACCAAAAATTAGTAATGCATAAGCAAATATAATATACCATAGAATACATGCATACGTGAATAGAATATACGCAAAAGAATAAACTATAACCATGCAGTGAGTGGGACATCATGAATATTTTGGACAGTACGTACATTACTTTACTGTAATTTACACAATATTACGTATGTATATTTATTAGCTTATGTATTTTTATTTTTTTAAAGCTAAAAACCCATCTTACATATATCTTTGTTTTTTAATTTTTATTGAATATTTTAATAATACATAAGGAAACTCAAAATTCCTATTTTGAGGAATACAAGGGCATAAATGTTTTCAACATATTTTTGTAAAACTTTTCCCAATATTTTGGAAATTTTAACCAACATTTCCGAAATACCCTGTTATAGCTTTTTTAATATAGTTTTGCAATATATATTGATTGATTTCATTGTATTTTCTAATTATATGCAACTATGAGTGCATAGTTTGGTTCTAGCATATATCTTTAATTATACTATATGGTATATGTTCTGACCTATGCACCATTTACTTTAAAAGGTAAACAACAATGATTTATACCGTTTGCATTTAGGGATGTTCCGAATAAAATAGTCAATCTTAATGTCTTCATGTATAGATGGACTGGCTAGCTCTTACACATGAAATAAAGAAAACCCAAATGTGAGGGTTGTGCTACGATAATGTAGACGAGACAATCTGTCAAATATAGTTCTACCTATACAACATAGGCAAAGCAATTATCGCTATATTTATCTAATTAATTTATGCTGGGTTCCGAAGTATCCTATAAGTATATAATTATATATTTAGAAAGTATATAAGGATTCTTTCTGAGAAAAGTGATGGGATGAATTTTGTTCAAGATACCTTCATTTTATAAATGATTTTCTCGGGGTGTGTATCCAATAACAGTTTCCATTCCATTCAATCTCATTTTATTTCATAACATTGCCACTCATCCAGTGCAATTTTACCAGCATATTTTATCCCCATCGAGTGTCATTATTATTGGAGGACTTTCCATCAATAAAAATGAATGATTGGATCTTGTCATTAACAAAGGGAACGAAGATTTTACATTGGTTTCAAGAACTCGTGTTTTAAGTACTCAAATGATTGGGTATGGTCGCATTCATTGGCGGTGTCAATACAGCCAATAGGAATGCGCGTATAAATCATGTGTTTTGTTTTTGTTTTTCCAAGAGTTACTATATTTGATTATAACAAAGCATAACACTAGAAATAGAAAGGTGCTAAGGTACTGAGATCTTTATTTTCTATTTACTATATTTTGACTATTATGTTTGTAGTATTTATCAGACTGGTTGACCTAATACAACTCCAAAACCAAAAAAATAAAAAAATAACAAACGAATGTGCCAATGGTACCTAACTGTATTTGGTTGTGAAACTAAAAGGAGGAGGGAGAAAAGAGAAAATCGAGGTATAAAAGGACGAAGGGTGTAGTGTTAACCTAGAACAACCAAAATACAAGGCTGACTTTTAGTCTATTATTTCTATTATAACTTTCTATAGTAGGCATGCATCTCCTTCATCATTCTTACCCACACACCCTCCTTCCTTCACCTAGGTCTAGAACAACACTCCTTTACCTTTACCTGCGCTGAAAAATACTTCAACTCTCATAT
>NAOQ01000393.1:16898-51813 GCA_002751075.1 Ichthyophonus hoferi
ATATAACATATAGTGAAATAGGGTGTGCATATAATGTGATGTAATCGAGTAAGATATGATAGTAGAATATAAGACAGCACAATATTATATAGTTTAATAAACATCAATGTCACATACTCATCGTTCTTGTTGGACTCCTCCTCATCGAGGTAGGAGAATTCACGCCATGAGGTCAGGTTGTACCTAGAGAAAAGAGCGGGGGCCACAGTTACTACTATTTATCACACCACATACATAACATGAAATACAACACCTCTTTCCATTTGATAGCTCAATAGCTCATTACATAGTACTAACAATTATTATGGTAATTGATTAATTATCATGTGTTATGGACTGTTAAGAAAAAAGCTCGTCATATATCGATCTTTTACTGGATATTATAGTAATATTATTATAGTATATTGTGGTGTATAATATAGTGCGGTATATCAACTGCTGAAAAGTCAAGTTGGGTGTATATATGTATGTATACCTTAATATATAGTACAGGGTAGGGTGAGCAATCTACTTATCTGTTTACATACCACACACAACCTATCATAGACACAAACATTTACATGGGTATATTTATAAATCTTTCAGTGCCATTATAGCAACAACAAAAAAATACACACATCCATACAAGCATACACAAACATACCAGAAACCGTAGAACTCGTCAAGTTCCTCTCTAGTAGAATCCTTGGTTCCGAGCTTGGGGACAGGCTGGATATCTGACCACTTAGCATTCCTTTCGAATACAGGGCCAAAGTTTTTAAGGAACTTCTCAACGGACATAGGGGTCTTGGGAGCAGAGGGGATGCTATCATCGTTGGTGGGGTCCACACTGTCATAACTACGGCGAGTCACCGGGTTGGAAAGATAGTCGTAGGCTGTGTGTTGTGAGGGGTGTGTAGGTAGGAGATGAACGAGTAGAATAGAGTGGGTAGGGAAGGATGGGGTAAGTACAATACTCTGAGGTCAGGTGAAGCCAAGTCACTCCCACATGTCGCAAGCTGCCTAGTAATAATCATTTTTAAAATGGATTTCTTAACTAAGTTGCCCCTTAATTCCAGTAACCTATCATCGTTCCACTAGAACTAATTAACAGGTTAATGTAAAATAAAAATAAGTGACAATTGTGCTACAACCATTTATATACATAAAGGTCTTTATATAAAATGGCATACCCTACTATAGATATATAGAATACCTATATTATACCGCACATAGAACAGTTTAATACACAAAAAACCACATCATAGGCTGGCTAGAATATAGATGTATTTTGATCATGTTAGTGTGCCGGTTCACTCTATTTATTTATTGGTAAACTATTATTATGTTACTTCCAGTTGGACTGCCACTGTACTACGTATAAACCAAGTGTGTATTATACATAAATGATCTATAGACTAGACACCAATCAACTTTGAGAATGTTTACATTAATCAATAGATTTAGCGTTTTAAAAACCCATATGGAAAAGGGCGAGAAATTAATGTGTCTATATATATATTCACTGCTCAGCTCAATTCTAATTTCCATTTCTATTCTTATTCCAATTACCGTGCTCTATCGGACTCTCTCCGCCAATGTTAAAGCAACATACCGCATACCATAGTAGACTATACTACTATTACTAATGCCAATACCACACCAATCACCAATCTCCTGCTTAGGTTCTATTTATTGGGGCCAATAATACTATACAGCCTCTACTATATCCTGTCTATAAGGCCAATCACAGCATATACATATACCCAACAACCCACTTACAGATCTTAATGCACTTGAAGTAATCGTCATCATCCTCTCCATTGGGAAGCTTATCTTTCTTATCGGGGTGGTGGAGCAAGACATACTTACGGTCTATAGGAGAACCGAAAACGTTAGATACAAACACAGAGAACAACAAATGTGAGGGTATATAGTAGGCTAAGTAGGACGAGAAGTGTAGTGCACAAGCACAACACCAAAATTCTTCATTCAGAAAAAAATATATAATGAAAGTTACAACTGCTAGAGGATTTTCTTTATAATTATCTATTGCAATGAATTTAATTGCCGATTAATATATATATATATATAAGTAGATAGATATCTGTTAGGCACAAATGCGTACTCTATATTACTCAATAGAGCAATTACCTCCAACTAGTAACCATGCCAATATAGTAATTCATGTACACTAATACTTACAAGCTTTTTTGATCTGCTCATCGGTGGCATTGAATCTATACTTGCCAAGACCCAAAACTTTGTAGTGGTCAAGCTCCTATAAGTAATAGACACCTGGTTAGCATAATATAATGTCGTTTATATTTTTGATGTAGGCATGTAAGAGGGTATATATATAGAATAATAACTAAGGCCTAATCTACATCGGCTGTACTTCCCTTAAAATTTTAAGCATTTAAAGTTTTTAAAGCATCGCTTTTAGTTTATAGTAAGCCTTGTTTACAATGAATATACCGCTTTTTATTGTACACTTATCATTTTTTACTACAAGCAATAACCTATAACTTATTCGAGTATTACTTTAGCGTATAAGATAAAACATTTATTATATATTTATAAAGAAAGAAAACATTGTGTTAATAACTCTTCTGTGTCACTGTGCTATCTCTCATCCCCTATCTACAAAAACCTGTAGGTAGTTGACCAAGGAATAACTATGTATTTTCCTTCCAAGTTACTATCTGTACTAACCATCTGGATAAATATAATTGTGCATGCATAAGGTATGTATATAATATATAATTCTAAGTTGGAGGCCACTCTACGACCCTAGGCAAACGTTAAACATGTCTCCTATCCATTATAAGTATACATATACCAGCACTAGTGTGATGACAGCACGTTAAAACAATTAAACAACAAAGCGAATAACATATCAGCGATGAAAATAAATGGTCAATAGCGTTTAAGACTACAAATATCACTACTCTCTAATATAACATTACATATACAATATGCTTCAAGCAATTCATTTATATAATTAAAAATATTAACCAATGAACCTTCACTTATAAACCCATAACCAGTACCCACCTTCCACTTTCCAGGGTCTTGTCTCTCCATACTGGAGTCCTCACACTCCTCATCTTGGCTGCTAATATCAGAGTCTAGCTCTAAAGGCTTCAAAGAAGCTTGATCAGCCTCATCCTGAGAGAGGGTGCGGTTACGGCGCTTACGGGCGGCAAAAGCCTCGTACCATTGACCGGTAGGTTCAAGAGTAACTGTTACAGGGGCTGGGAGAAGAGGGACAGGAGGTGTAGGAGGTGAAGAAAAGGGAAGGTGTTGTTAGCTAGATGGATAAAAACAGAAGATTAAAGACGTGTTTAAAATTTGAATGTGTAAATAGATAAAAACCTGTTTACTTTTATTGTATAACTAAAACAGGGCAGGTGAGTCAAGGAAATAATTAGACTGTTTTAAAAAATAGGACAATAATAGAGAAAACGTTGTGGGGAAAAGGGGTTATCGACTATAGCGAAGCATTATGCAAACATAATCTAATAGTTGGTATTAATAATATGTAGTAAAATTAAGTAAATAAAAACTGCTAGTGAAATAAAACGGTTGAGCTATAGTATATATTATACGTACCCAAACTTGCCATTAGGATCTGCACACATAATATCCGGTTAATTTATACATTCACAACCCCTACTACCCATTCTTATTCATATTTTTTCTATTTTTTCTATAATTATCAATGCTCTACTCACCCAAAACATGGTTGTGCTCCTGGACCTGGGTGCCCGCAGGCCAACTAGCAGGGAGGGAAGGAAGAAGAATTGTATCAACCATATTGTTGTAGATGCAAACCAGAGGTAAACAGCGATATTCTTGCAACCTTAAAAAACACGTGCATTCCATGTGTTATTATATAGTCCTGGAGGGGGGGGTCTAAAGACTGGAGTGTGATGTAGATTAATTAGTGGTCGGAATTAAAGTGTAGAGTAATGTTTTAAAAATAGATGGCCAATAATATAGAATAACATAAATTGTTTTTAATTTGGACTAATAGCTTTAAAATATTTAGATGATGAAATAAGTTTATTAATTGGAAATGATGAAATTCAAATACCTGTTTAAAAGTTTATAATAATAGTTTTAAAATTCATATTATTACTGTGTAATAATTTAATATATTTTTCTTTTAAATTTTAGCGTATCCATGCATAATATATAAAGATATATGTGTATTTATTTCCTTGTAATTAAAATACTAGATGAACTGTGTGGATAAATACACCCATCTTAGATGTTAAGATCTTGCCCGAGTTATTGTCCTATTGGTGGGCGTTTCGCACGTGCGTGGACGTTCTTGATTCCACATTATATTATAAAATATTAATATATTAATATAGTAATAACAGTTTAAAAATAATTATATGCTATATATAGTAGTAGATGGAATAGTGTATCAATAGTGTAGATACTTTTTCTTTTATTGAATAATATCTAAATAGATAAATATATCTATTAATAATGTCAACAAACACACCACACATAAGGGTATAAATACTGTTTGAAATTGCGTTAGCGGTCTTACTCTGTTCTAGTCCAATAGTTTGTTGATCTGAAAGCGTCATGCATTAAGACTGAATGTACGCTATTAACTCGTTATAAATCGATCTGCGTAGACTTAAGCTAGGAATAAACACATGTGGCTCATACACGCAACGTGTTCCGGTGTTTCGGGCATTTTTTGTAAGCCTGGCTAAATATTGACTTGGTACTATAGGTACCAGCCAATAAGACATGGGATATAAAATAGATCCCAACACCCACCTATGTACGGCATCTTTTAAATCATTTAATATTACTTGATCAGAAATTGGCACATATTCCATGGACTGACTCTTTGGAGTAAGAATTCCTGAATAAATTGCTCCCCTCAATCCAATTATTTACGGCTTGCAATAATATAGATAAATTAATTTAAATCTAATAATTGGCCACACATGTTTATTAAAACAATTTTATAGTCGAAATATGGGAGTCAAATCTACTCTGGCAAAAAGTATTTCGAGTATGACACTTAGCAGGCCGGCTACTGTGTTGTATTTTAACTATATATTTATGTAAGGTATAAGAAAATCACAAACGTATTTAAAATATATATTAGAAATAAAGCTAAAATCTGTTGTACTTAGTTTTATTTCATGTACAAAGTTCCTATCTGCTTCTAGTTGATCTAGATAGTTATCGCCTAATAAAGAACAAGTTAAAGCCCGTGGAAGTTCTGCTTGCAGTACACGGACATGTTCTGGGTTCATAGATACTTTGAATTTCTTATTTTGTACCTTGTAATACATCCAATAGCTACGATCTAAACCACACTGATCGCAGATAGACACTATACAAGTATTCTCTAATGGTTCAACGGTATCAGGCTTGACTAGCTGGCCTTTTATTAAAGAATGTAGGTAATAAATATCTACTACTTGAAAATAAAAAAGACTATCAGAATGTGTGTTAGTACTATTGACTTGGACACAGCCTTCAGGATCTCCAATTATATAATTGGTAGTGGTTATTGTTTGATCAGTGTAAGTAATAGTTGCTTGATCAGATTTGTCTCTAAGACAGCCGTTGTGCTAGAGGCTTCATTGAAGGCTCATATATCGATTCTTTAGGTAACTGACTGTAGTAATTATATCTCTGTTCTAATTTAAAAGGAATAGATGCTTTGATGCGCTTTCGTGCAAATGTAGAAATCGCACAATGTGGTCGATCATTTAGTGGAGCTATATCGCTATGTAAATAAAAAGATTATCGCTATCTAGTGTCAGTAAGCAGTTTTGTGACTTCTGAATAAATGTGCAATTTGAAAACTGGCTACTGTATACAAGAGCCAGTGGTAAATTAGATATTACAATAGCGATGTGCATATTACATATATATATATATGTGTGTGTGTGTGTGTGTGTGTGTGTAACTAAGTGCCAAGTGTTTTTGTGTATGTTTACGAGAACTTCATATTTGCCATACCGCGTATGTGTGAGCGGAACCTGTGGGCTTTATTATAGATTGTAGTTTATATTTATACTTCTCTCATTTCCAGGATGGCTCTTTAGCTATCTATCTCATTGGTGTAACTACCTGTATATTATGTATTGACAAATCAATCCGACAAGTGGGAAAATATTATTACAATTAAATCATTATGCAACTAAACTAACCTTGAGCCACGATCATTGGTCTACTTAATATTTGGGCTTCCATCGAACCGTCTGTGGTTAGCGATCTTGTAACACTCTCCCATTGGCTGAAACGTTAGAGACAGCGAAAGAGAAAAAGAAAAATCGTCACCACATTAGTGCCCTCATAATGAAGTTTTCCCATGCGCCGTCCAGGTAATTTATCGTCTATGGTTGTGTTTGCAGGCGTAGGATTTTCTTGGCTATTTGATGTGGTCCAAGTCCAAATGGTTTAGTTAGGTAGTCAGTAGCTTGATTTGCGGATGAGACGCTTATGACCTCAATTTCATTATTACTTACTGCTTCCCTGATATAATGGAAACGAACAGCAATATGGCATGTATTTTTAGGGACACACGTCTTGCTACATAGACGTACAGCATTTGTGTTGCCGCCATACAAAGGTACTCTCACAACGTCGAAGCATAGTCCATCCAAAGAGGCGGCAATGTAACCAATCCGTTTTCTGATTGCTACCATGCCAACGATTTTACTTCCAGCTCATGAATGAGCACAAATGCTTTTCTTTTTGCTGCTCCAATCCAACAACCCTTTGGCCAAGAAGATGCAGACCCACTGGGACTTTTCGCATCTTTATATTATCTTTTTGAAAAATTAACATCTAAGTAGCCAGTCAGACTGATGGGTCCAGGTCTGTATACTGTGGTCTCTGCCGGATATGTGTTGAGGTATCTTAACAAGTGAAGAAGCATCTCATAGTGATACATATTCGGCTTGGCAGAGAACCATGCAAGAAATGCGACACTGAGCTGATGTCAGGTCTACTTAAGTAGCTGATTCAATTGAGACAACCAACCAGGGAGGCATATGCAGTTAGATTGCATGGCTGGTGTGGTGTTTTTCGTCAATTGGAGATTGAATATGTTCTGCAAGATTGGGCGTTTTCATAGGCCGCCCATTGTGTTGATCATATCTTTTGACTAACTCCATGATGTATCCTCATTGAGATAGAAGGATATACCCTTCTGAACTCTTGCTGATCATATAGCCAAGGTAGGAGCTGAGAAAACCAATCGATTTGGTTGGATATTTGGCCGAGATTTCCTTTATGAGCCTGTCTTGGTCTTTGGTGTTCTCAGCGCTTATCAGAATGTCTCTAAATAGATGCAAAGACATATGAATCCGGTCTTCCCATGTAATTTGTAGAGTCAAGGGTCTGTTTCCAGTGCGTAAAAGTGTAGCGATAGCAGGAGGTTGTTGAGCTCTCTGTTCCAAAGTAGTCCGGAAGCAGAGAATCCATAGAGGCTCTGACTGAACTTGCAGACGTATCCTCATTTGTCTGGATCCGTGAACCTGGAGGCACCAGTATACCTGAGCAACCACCAATGTTCACGGATCCAGACAAATGAGGATACGTCTGCAAGTTCAGTCAGAGCCTCTATGGATTCTATGCTTCTAGACTACTTTGGAATCGAGATCTCAACAGTTTCCTACAATCATTACATTTCTATACATTATGGAGTTAGTCAAGAGCTACGAACAACACAACAGACGGCCAACAAAAACGCCTATTCTTGCAGAACACATACAATTTGCAATTGACGAGAACACACCACACCAGTCATGCAATCATTGTACTATGTCCAAAATCACAAGAGCACAGTTTCGATCCAGAACTGTCAGATCATCTTGTTCATTAGAGCATATCTACAGCAACGTCATCGGTCCACTAAGAAAATCCACAGACAATTTCTGTTGGGTTGTGACGTTCATCGATGACTTCACACATTTTACAACTGGGTTTTACATGACGCAAAAAGCTGATGTTCCAAAATACTTCTGTACTTTTCGAGCAGCAGCAGAATCCTTACACGCGCCCCTAAAGACTGCTCATCTTGTTTCTGATGAAGGCCGCAAGTATCTGGACAGAGACTTCCAGAAGTATCTTCGTGAGGAGGGCATTACCCATATCATTATCTTGCTGTATGCCCCCTCTAGTAACGGTATAAGCGAGCACATGAACCGCCCAATTCTATAGATGTCACGGACATTTCGAGTTCAGGCCAACGTACTCACTCAATTCTGGAGTTATGCTCTTCGCGCGGCAATCTTCACCCATAATATAAGCCCAACCTTAGCCGTGTCCATTGAAACGGTGTAGCTCGAACTATGGGTCAAAACAAGAGCGCTATTTGCATACATTAGGCAGTAAGGTTTACTACAGACTCGACGACATCGCCATCAAGGAGAAGTTTTCTCCTTGAAAATGGCTGGGTCTATTTTTAGGATACAATATCCTACAATTAGGATGGATAGTAATGGACTGGGCCACTCTTAAAATTACAACCAAGTACAACATGATCTTCTTTGAAGGACAATTCTTCTATGCAAAACCCCACTCTAAAAACGCCCAACATGATCCCTTTCAAGTAACTTGGGCAAATGTTCCCTCTGATGATGCCACCACAGACAACGAGCCATTTTATCGCTCATCTTCCTTGGACTATGAGAGAGACGAGTCATACTGATCCATCAATCTTGTCACCTTTACCCGCCGCCATTTTGCAGCCCCAAGGAGATCCCACAGACTCCAGAAGATCTGTGGGAGAGCGTGTGGCGGATTTATTTAACACTAACAGCGACGATGACGTGCCTATAAGACAATAAATCGCTAACCAACATACACGGGAGCGATCGAACCGTCTTATTTATCTGTGGTTAGCGATCTTGTAACAAAGACGAAATATAACTCAATAATAAGACAAGTATATTAATTTCTGGAGAAGCTTTGACAAATATAAATCCAAACTGTATGTGACTGAAATAGTAAATATTGATGACTGAGAATAACACTTTTATTGTTGTTTGGGAACATTATATATGCATAATTCTGAGAAACCACAGGTGTATATGTGAAGTTCTAATTAGTTTCTGTATATAGAAAACCAATAGGTATATGTGTAAAATTCTTATTGGTTTCTATATATAGAAACTATTCTTTGGCTAATTGACTTAGTAGCACTTTATCGTCAAGTCATGGACTAGTATGTAGAAGGGTTGCCAACGACTTACTATTGAACTTATATAGTAAATAAAAACAAATACATAAACGGGATAACAATAATAAAGAATACTCTATTTAAACGTAGTGAAAACTTGGTTTCAACAATATATCTATATAAAAATTTGAATGAACTGCTGCGTGAATAATAATCACTATATAGTATAGTATATAGTATATAGTAGAGTATATATTATATAGTATAGAGTATATAGTTTATAGTTTATAGTATAGTATATATTAAATAGTATAGAGTATATAGTTTTTAGTATATAGTATAGTATGTCGTATATAGTATGTAGTATATATATATGTACTGCTTAGTATTATAGATGGTCCAATAACATATCAATCTTTTTAACAATAAAATGTAAATTGATGGAAGAACGTGTGTTCATTTAGACCTATCAAAATAATAATAAAAAATGTTCTACTTACACTCTGAACTTTGAATATGTAAATAGTTTCTTTCCCTTTTAAAAAAATTTCCTCAAAAGGCAAAAATAAAAAAGTCCCAGATAGTTACCAAGCAACTTTTATTACCAAAATATAATCTTCATGCAACCAATCATAATTGAAATTAACTCAATTATGATTCATTGGCTTGCTTTTGCTAGAAAACTAAATATGGAAGTAATAAAGTATAAAATAAGTGTTTATATGATGCATATTTAATAAGGAAAACATGCCTCCCCGTCTCTTCGCTGGGCAGGAAGGACCTAAGAGCAAGCCATCCCAACCAGTTCCTTCTTATTAAAGCATAATTTTTATTTGCTCAAGCAATAGGTTAAATAAATTTACTTAATTTATTTGTTGAGTAGCTACAAATTACAAGCATGTGTAATTAACAATTATTTCATTATTTAGTAGAATATTACATGTGTCATTCTAAAATTGTAGCCCGATTGTTTATATCAACAAAGCTATAGTCTGAGAAAAATAAAATTCATATTGGCGTGAATCAAGCTGTCGTAATGTATGTGAATAGTTTCGTACACTTAATTTCCTGCAGTATAAGTGATCATGTGCGGTAGACCACTTGACGTTGGCCAGGCACAGTTACTATCTCAGATGCGTGTTTGTGTTGGATTGGTAGTTCATTTGGCCTTCTTGGTTTTATTTTAATCTATTTGTGCTATTAAGGAGCGCTTTATGTGGCATGCTTGATGAATAAAAGTACTCTATTACCTGTTGCTCTATATAAGACACATTTATGACTAAGTGGATCACAAAATGAATTAATTATAAGAGCAGGCTATATCTTCTCTTGTAATTAAATTCAAAAATGCCTTGATGTATTAACTCCTCCTAGTATAATTAATACAACTTGGTTTTAATTACAGCCCCTTTTAAATGTTAGTTTATGCTCGCAAGTAAAATATCTGGCTGCATAAATAAACTCCCTGTTTTGTAAAAAACTGCCCTTTCCAATTACAGAAAGATTTCTTGAATACTATGTTTTTATCCGGGTGGGCGGCGTCCAATTGGCAATTACATGTAGACACTAGTAATCTAAACAAAACTTTATACAATTTTGTCGTAGCATTTAATGGGCATCCAATATAGGCATTTATGACATCAGTACCATAAATGGTAATAAAGTGTACGGATTATTGTTCAGCCTAAAAAGATTTGCATAAAGTTCTGGCTGCACCAATTAATTTAACAGGGTAAGACTTTATGTCTACTAATGAGTTCACAGCCATCAAATAATTATTGAGAATAATAAGTTAAGAGAGGAGCGTTCCAATGAACTTATATTTGCTTAGAAGGAGAGAGAATACCAAATGAAAGTGTATTTTAACGTGCCCTCTGCATATACGCAGTACAGATATGCTAAGACATATTTTTATTATTATACAAGTTACAGGACTTGTCTTACGCAGGAAGCCTAAACAATATACTATCTGGACCTAAAATATTAGATCTGAAATGGAATAGCTTATTATATAGTTGCAGGATCTCTATCATTAGTTGGTCCAGTTTTGATGAATCACCTTGGATGGCCGTTTAATATCAATAGATTGCACTAACAATTTTCGCAAGCTACACGTACTAATAATTGCCAATAATATTAAATATTTATAGCTATATAAGAAGCTCATAAATTAATTAAATAATCTTATTTTAACAATAATTTTCAATAAATAACTAACTAACAACTACATAAGAAAATTAATAGAAAAAACTCTTTGAATTGGTCCACATGTTGCAATAGTGACACACTGTAGAGAGACCAATCGCACTTGTCAATTTTGATGTGTTGAAACCGAATATTATGAATTAAATTATAACGGATTATAAGCTGTATTAGATAGTATAAATAATGGTGTATTGGAGACATGTAGTCTCGTATTTAACATACTGCTTTGGATTTCTTAATACGAAAAGCAGCCAAACTTTATTATAATTAAATTATTTGTCAAATTCAAAACTCTTCAGGTTAACTGTTTTGCAACTTCCATATTATGTATATATAATTATATTTTTTATTTTGGATTGTATACCTGTATATTTCAAATTATGTTGATGAGAAGACATGCTAATAAGGGAAAATGAATAAATATAAATATAATAAGAAGCAATGATAAGGTTAGGCCGTGTGGATCTCTTCTGTGATCCTCGTGTACGAGCAACTATCCTATAGCCAAGGTTAATTTGTTTTATGTTTATATGATTGGAAATGCTTGCCATCCATAACTTTATAAAATCTATAATACTATTAGTTAATAGTTAATTTTTAAAGCTTGTATGATCCGACCTGGACAATCTGGCCAAAAGCTCGAAAGTGGGCAGTCATTTCTTCTAGAAGTGCCGCTTCATGGGTCTCTACGTTATGAACCTCATCTGGGAAGTATGCAAAGATTACAAAGAAGAATAGGATGAATACTAGTCGTATATGTATTGAATTTTTAACTCGTATAACTCATATTTCAAATACAATTATATCCAAGATCAGTGATAGAAAATGAAATGGTGGCTGTTGAAATGATAGACTGGGCACTCTCAATTACCCTATTTGATAGCAATGAAATAGTATTTATACACGTATAATGCACTGAGTAAAAAGGACATGGATGCGCATCAGTGGAAAGAAATATGACGTAGTGTCTATTAATAAATTTTCTAGTCTACTCGACTATGGGGATGTTAGTTTATTGGAAATGGCAATGTAAAACATAATGTGTGTACAGCATACTGACCACATAGCTCTTGAAATTGATTAAGAAGGGTATTTTCAGTTGTCTCGGTATGTCTGAAAGGATAACAGCCTATGCTTAGTTTCTGACAAATGTTTCCTTTCCACTATGGAAGAGAAAAAAATAATACAAGAGAAGCTATAAAACAAATTATGCCAGGAAAGTTACAAGGCCAGATAAATAATAAGTAATAAATTACCAAGACAACATATACAAAAGATTGGCGGTGGAGAGTTGCTTATATGCATTTTTAAATATAGGTTTGTACAAAACGAGTAAAACCACGAGGGACCATTTACTGCACTGCCCCCCGAATCATATGATTGTCCATAGAGCTCTTTAAAACGAATGATTAAAATGTGAAGCATCAAAATACGTAATTATTAGATATTTGAAAAGACAAAATACAAAGGGAAATATATACAAAATAAAAATTGGAATAAAAACCCATGAGGTGGAGCATTTAGAAATACACTAATAATTCCGTTGAAGCTAGAAAAAATAATGTATGGTTAAATGTAAAAATACAAAGGTAGGTATAAATCGTACATATCTTCCATCTCTTTCTACATAAATATTCTTATCTTCCACAGAAAACCAACATAAAGACAAATCAAATAATGTATGTTTTAAATCTGAATATGTATGTACATATTTACCTGTAGAGCTCACTCCACTCGTCAAACATAGTCCTATATTGCTGTCCCATTTCTGGTAACAACGCCAAGATGGAATATTGTCAATATCCTCATTTCTAACTATAACGGTTAGTTTAAAATTTTAAGTTTTTTTCAAAAAAATTTCAACATTTTGTTTTGCTTTCTCCTCATTTACATGGTTATTATTTATTTTCCCCTTTAATTAAGTCAGCTGTTAAGCGGTTGAAGCAGAATATTCTTAAAAATCTGAACCAGAAAGAAATGCTTAAAAAAATAAACAGATATATATATATAAAATAATAGTAAAATACCAATTTAAATTGGTAAAGAAAAACTTGCCGGAGAGTGCTTGACTAAGAACCTTTGCCGTAGGGAGCACCTCTTCAGATTGAACTATCGTCACTGCACCAATAAATGTATTCATCAATGAAAGAACTAATTTTACCTGAATAAAACCCATCAACTATATACAGTAGAAGCAGCTACAGAAAATACAACTGTGACCCGTTGTAAAGTAAAATTTAACATATCTTCCGGGTTAGAAAAAAATATCAGTGACATCTATGTGTGCCTATATAAAATTTTCATTGTGGCTTTGTTTGAATTCAAAATCTAGAAGGAGAGTAATATTGAGCGTAAACATTGTAATGAGTTTTTATATTAACAAATAGTAATAGGAAAAAAACGGACCTTCGATTGGCTGCTGGCAGTCTGCACTAGTGAGTTCAGATACCACTCCCTAAATGAATATTTAATTGTGAACAAGAGAATAATGAGTAAGGCAAACTTGAATTCGGTTGACTAAACTATCATATTTTTAGTTGGATAACACGTTAACTAATTCATTAGTGCAAGTGTTTGCATACTAATTATCGGCAAATTAATATACCATATATGAATGTTATGCAATCAACTAGTAATAGACCGATCATTTCACGATACCTTGTTATCAGGGCTTCGGCCGAACTACTTGTTCATTCGGAGTTACCGGTTTTCTAGCACATTCCAATCGTATAATTACTTATATTTGCAATTTCATTTAAAAAACCTACTAGTAAATTCACTAGGATATTTAATATGACTCTATATAAATTATATCAAGAATCCATCAATAAAAATATTTTTATCTATTTCGACATTCTTGATCCATAATAAAATAAACATACTTGCTCCGTGGTGGTATCGGTATTCCCTACTGTCATGGCGATATTATCTTGATTAAGCTAGGAGACAATATAGCGAATAATTTGCGCTTGAAAATGTTCCCACAGGTCTTAATAGTTAGGTTTATTCTGGAACAACTCTCTTGTTTATTGACGCTGAACTCTGTGGCATAAATAACATAGGATAAAAAAATAAAGGTTAAATTAAATTGGACATATTCGTTAGAATATTAAAGGCGAGAAATATTTTTCATTTTATTTACCTTTCGATAGTGGATACTACGGATAAAATTAAAACGAATAACCATCTACTCTATGTAAATAATACACCTCTAGTGAAGATAAGATTGGATTTATGTTAATATTGATTGATATTTTTTGTCATTGATTAATGTAGCCAAATAAACCAGATGCATATATTTGGTATTGTTAAGTCTTCCTTTAATCAGGTATATTCATATAATTACATATTTCCGTGCTTATGAGGGGAAACATAGAGCCATTTTTAAACAAATAATTATACATATTTACTCAATTAACCTTGCCAGCCTGTATTGAGTGAGAAAAAATGATATGAATAGCTTTGCAGTATATATATGCATTAGTCATTTACCTAACTGCTACTCATTCTATTTGCAAAACCATACAATATTCCATCGTTGTGGTGTTAGAGAGAATTCAAATGCCAATATTAAAGGCCAAAATGGGGATACCAGATTAGAAGGGCCACTGCCAATCTTGTAAAATTGACCAGGAGAAGAACATTCCATCATGGCATTATATATTACATTTTTCGCGCCAAATGTTGGCGATATTTCCTGTTCCAGCATTTTAAAATTAAAACGCCTTGCTACTAACTATTATCGGTAACAGGTTTATTGGTTGATAGATACATTAAAAGAAAACTTGCGGCAATCCACTGGCAATGAATTATTAGTATAGTAGGCTTGTGTTACACCAGAATATCATCTCAACAGGCAAAGGTTATCTCATACGTGACCACTGAGCCAAGCCTTTAATTTTATTTTTTGGAGATCTACATATGTTTTTGAGGCATCAGGGAATACTCATACCACGTTAAGTTAAAATTCCATTGGAAAAATCTATATTTTTTAAAAGAGTAGTATTTTTCAGCTTTTTCATGACTCTCATTCATTTATTAATCAATGTATGCAATATATGCCCATTAAACGACACAATAATTGAATTTTTTATTATTTACTATACAAATCCAAAATTACTAAATCATTTTTTATTAGTATAAAAAATCAAGATATTCAGAACTATTAAAACACACATTTAACAAAAGATAGTGTAGATAAAAGATTATATCGCTATATTTTAAACGTTCCTCGTAGTGTCCAATGGTAAATTGATTGGTTATTAAATGACTAATGGTATGTTAGGGATTTATAGGTTAAGCAATAGTAATAAGTGATTGGTGGTTGCTTTATCATCTTAAATTATTTTAGTTAACTAATCATCATTAATCTTTAGGCAAAATTGATCGCGGGCAAAGATCGTTTGTGACAATATGTTAGAGAGTGGTTGATATATTCATATTTGCAGCTGTATTCTTGTTCATTACTTGTATGGTTCGCGTAAAGGACAATCCATTCCACTCCTTCAAAATGACGTCGGGAGATGGTGACACTGTCACTGTTAGGCAGCAGGCTATAGCTGGATTAAACTATGCCTTCTGTTCCTTTTGTATAATGTTTGCCAATAAGTTTGTACTGACTAGTTATAAGTTCCCTTCCTTTCTCTTTCTAGCCATAAGTCAATTTGTTTCTTCAATAATAGCTCTGGCTATTGGCAACCATTTTAAAATCATCAGCTTCCCTCCATTGAGCATGTAAGTTTAATTTTAGTTGTTATAACCTTTATCTTTTTACCAATAACCTTTATACCGAATTATTATGGCTACGAGATATTTAATATTTATACTTATTCCTCCATTCTTTTATGTGCTGTTGAGGCTTCATTTTCATTTTAATATTGTTTATTTACTAATAAGTCCTTGTTATTACCCTTTTTTTGTGATAATATTTTGACAGTTTGTTGTGTATTAGCTATAACTAGCTCTATTTTGCTAAGAAATAAATTAAGATTACCTTTATTTTTAGTAACACCAACATGCTTTTATCTTTTATTTTATACTCCCACTTCTGTAATTTGAAAGAGTTTTAGAGCCAACTTGTTCTTCATGATATACCTATAAGATTTTTTATCTAGAAGGTTAAAACTTAAATCTTACATTCACTCATGCTATTTACTTCTAGCTCCCCCCACCTCTTGCATTCTAGCAGAAGTATTGTTATAAGTAGTTCCATCTCATATTTTGTGTGAAAAATATACTAACATTGCTCTATTTGATTATATAAATAGGGAAATATTCTGGAAGGTGTTTCCTCTTCCCTTTCTTTTCATGCTCAACACTTTAACGGGTCTTGGTGGCACTAAGCTGATATCCATTCCTATGTTTACTGTACTTAGACGATTCTCTATTCTCTTCACCATGATATTAGAGGTATGTATGCAAGTATTTGTACATGTTTTGTTACAATTTTATTTATTCATATTATTCTACTATGCCTTATTATATCATTATATATATATATATATATATATATATATTTGTTTGTACAAAAAGGGTAGTGGAGGGAAATGAGTGTATATTGTTTTATAGAAGAGTCCTTAGGTTTCAGAGATGATGATGGGTAGGATGAGATAGAGATAAAATATAGCATTATAGTACTAATATGTAAAACATAAATCAACGATAGGAGGAGAGGATTAGTAGTATCAATGTGCACAGGAAAAGATAAATATAGCGACTGACACATTCATTACCACTTCTCCATTTGTTAATTTTTTTCACTTTTCTTCTTATTGCCATCTTACTCATTTGTTTAATTTTTTTCTTTTCGCTACCACCCTTTCCACCTTTCTCACCATCTACCATACTCTGTTATATATATCTAGGGATACTACCTAGGCTACCAATCATCTCCCAAAGTTAAACTCAGCGTGTTTATGATGTTGCTAGGGGCGATTGTAGCAGCCTACGACGATCTTGTTTTTGATATGGCAGGTTATACCTATATTATGGTTAACAACATAGCTACAGCCCTGAACGGAGTAGTAATGAAAAAGAAATTAGATTCCAAAGACTTGGGCACCTTTGGTCTCATGTATTATAACTCTCTCTTCTCTCTTCCTATTTTAATAGTGTACTTTATGTTTCAAGGAGAATGGGAAGGGGTTAGAAATTTTGACCAATGGTTTAATTTTGGCTTTTTAACATGTTTCCTATGTGCGTCTATGATGGGATTTGTGCTTAATTTTTCAATTTTCCACTGCACCAAGGTGAATTCGGCCCTAACTACAACTGTTATTGGTGAGTGTTTTTTCTGACATGATATTCAGGCACACAAATATAGATATGCATAAATTATAAATATATCTGAATAGTTATATATATATATATATATATATATTATTTTTATTGCCACATTTTATCATTGCATATCATACAAACACACTCTTTTTATATACTTAGCATATATCTATACTCACTATACCCACACAACCATGTCTTTAATTAGACATAATATCCACTTTCATATATTTCGTTTTCTCTATATCTTTTCAAGCCACTCAATATATAATTATATTATATACTCTTTTCTCAATCTCCTTTATTTTTATATATACTACACCATTTTATTTAGCTTAAATATTCAATTTTTTTCTTATACAAATGTTTTCTTGATGTAATTATTACTAGACTCCTTTTGATTTATTCTTTTTTAAAATACATAGACTACACATATATGTGATATTACCTATGCATACCTAACAACATATCCCATCATCTTATTCGTTTTTCTTACGCACATATTCCTTTTTCTTTAGCAACAACATATGCATACCTGTATACAATTCTCTGTATATTAATATCCGAACATAGACCTTTTAAACTATAAACGACTATGTCAAAATCTTCATACCACCACATCACAACAGAAAATGCCTCACATAATCCACTATAAATTTATCCATACCGCAGCTTTCTGTTTAATTTCTCTCTTAGTTTCGTTGTGTACCATAAATATTCATCTATCATTTTTGTTTTCTTGCTAGCGTAAGTAAAGCATTTCAAGCTCACCATCTTATTATTCGTATTAATTAACATCTCTGAAATTGTATACCACCTGTTTTTATCTCGCACCAATAAATATACTTAACCTTTCTTTCCCCATTTATCCTACAGGTTGTCTTAAGAATATTCTGACCACATACATCGGCATGATTATTATTCCTGACTATGTTTTCACTGTTACCAACTTTGCTGGCATCAACATTAGTGTGATAGGATCAATATACTACTCATATGTCAAGTACAATGAACAGATGGCAAACAAACCAAAGACAATACAGGATTCAAGACCCTGATCATATATATCGACTATAGTGTATCTAGATAGATGCATGCATGGGAAGGTGTTGAGTTCACCTTTCTCACATTCCGTTTTAAACACTTGTATCAACAGACAAGCCTATCTGAGTATAATACCTTGTTAATTTTCTTTTAAATTGACTAATCATGTCATACCAGGCTCTATATATGATGTATGAACAATTCTATTCCCTAATCAAACGATATAACTACACAATACATATTTTTGATAAATTTCTAATAAGTTGTTTGTTGCAAACTTGGTCTATTTGAGTATAATATCTTGTTGATTTTCTTTTAAAATTGACTAATCATATCATACCAGGCTGTATATATGATGCATGAGCAATTACATTCCCCAATCAATCGATATATCTCCACACAGCACATATTTTTGATAAATTTCTATTAATTTGTTTGGAGCAAACTTTAGCATTGCTGGTGTAGATTTGTAAAATTTTGCTGGCAGGCACAGCATATTATAAATTGTAATTAAATTACTGTCATGATGTAAAAACTGAAAATTATAACGAGGATTTTATATACTATAACCACGCATATAGCTATATAGCTACATAAAGAGGTAAGGATAGTTTTGAAAGTCAAATTGAGGTCTTTTCCCCCAGACTATCCAATCGGGGGGACTTGTTAAAACACATTTTATATTATGACGACATTATCTATACCGTATGTAGTTACATATAGAGGCAACTAAGGGTACATTATAGTGTCTCATTAGATAACTGACTGATCAATGGGGATAATATATATATATATATATATATGCAGTTTCCATGACAGTGAGGTTTGTACTGAGGAAAGTCGCTAAAGTGAGTTTATGTATACAACTAACATCATAGTATTATATATGCAAACAATTTATTATCACTAATCTTACTGTAACTTAACCACAATACACCAGAAACGTTGTATTGCCTGTCAAAGACTCAAATAGTTTTGAGGTTTTGAGGAGTGGAGGGGAACCTGATACCTTGATACATTGTTCTATCTCATACTATATATATATATTCACATTCAGCAGCTATTCAGAGTCCCTTTTTTCTTACCTGATAGTCTAGTTAATATACAAACACACAAATTGAATATTGGCGCCAAAAAGGTCGAATGAAATATCTCCTTCCTTCTCACGTCCAACTGAATATATATATATAAATCTAACGAACGTGTTATATATAGTATGTCATAAAATAAGTAACAATGTAGAGCTAATTTCTAAGCAGAGGCCCCAAAGAGAGAACGGTATAGCTCGTTTCTGGTGGAATCATCAGATGTACCCTTCTCAATTGGGAACATGTATCCAACAATCTTAGGCATAACTTTGTATCTGTGTATGTATACGTACGTGAGAGAAGGCAACATAGTATATTAGTCACTGTATCAAACCAATATTAATAATGAACCAAGAAAAAGTTTTTTTGCACCTAGCAGCATAAGCATATTTGTTCCACACTGAACTCCCCCGATGCCCTATGGGAATTCTCTCGACACACATACACACCTGATCTTACGGCCCTTGCTAGCCTTTGTATCCACTTTACGCTTAACCTTAGTGCGTAGCTTTTGTACCTCCATCCATTTCTGTCCCATCTCCAACGGATCATCATTCTCTCCAAACTTGGATCGGGCTGCGATTAAATCACGAAGTAATTGATGGTAGAAATCGGTGTCATCGAACACTTCCAAATCGTATTCTTCTTTCGAAGCATGGTCCTGTAAAAAAGTCTTAGGTCAACATGTTTTTATAGAGACAAACAGGTTACAGAGGGAAAAGGGTGCGGAAAAAAAAAAAGAACGGTATCAATATTATTATCCATATCTATATATGCATAGATGTAGCACTGGATCTAGTTTAAAAACAAGATAAATGTAGAAGGGACAAACAGGTTGAGAGGAAAGACAGTGAGAGCAAACAAAAACAGTATATGTACACAACATCTATATATATATACAAAGTTCACACAATACTACAATTATGTGCTTACCTTTTCCTCATTTTCTTGATCTTGTTGGGGTGTCACTGTTTTCTTTTTCTATTATAGGGTGCCCACCAATCAGTAATCAGTTTAGCCAATGATTATAACAGAAATGAACATCATGATTGTCAAAGAAAATACAGAAACTCACAAGGTACAGGCATGTATGTAAATGTGTATGCATACATGTCAGTAGTATGGTGAAAATGTGAGATAGATAATTATCAAACAGTGCCTGCAAGTAAACCCTTACCTCACCCATAGTGCGATAACTCGATCGTTTCAATTGGGTACGTTTAATTAGCCTCTCCTCATCAGCCATTACTTTCTGTACCTGCACCACCACAGTCTATTCCCCCTAATGTCATTAGCATGGACTCTTTTTAATATATTTTCTTTCCTCTTGCATGTATTCAGTCAACTATAACTCATCTTATGCTGTTACACACACCTTACATACATACATGCATCTACACACCATACCTGATTGATCGCTTTAAGCTGTTTGTTTCCTCCTACTCCACCAGCAGTCAAATTGACCTTGTTGCTCCACTTAGTCAGAGTTGCATCACGATATGGTCCGAAACTTTTAAAAATATTATCGATTAGCATATTACCATACCATATTCAAGCTACGCATGTAAGTATGCATTCTATACTTATCCACCAAAGAATACACACCCAATCCTAATATTGTTAGTTAAATATCTTTCAATCACCGACTTTGTCAGTATTAGTTTTCCGTATTGTTCATCCAGTTACCATATAGTTTAGCTTATCCGTTCCACAATATACAAATTATTGTAGGATCGACACACACTGACATTATACTGCATGATATCTCCATAAATTTATCACACACTCTTTATTTCATCCCATCTATTAATATACTGTCTTATCACTTACCTACATCCTACCATCCGTACCGTACAGACAAGCGTACAATTTAGCCAATTTTACATGAATTATATATATAAGTATTTGCATATGTGGGTTTCTCATCAAAAAAAAAGGATGTATACAAGTATATTATACTATTGAAACATACCCATCTCCGACAGTCTTAATATACTTCCAGAATTCTGTGACATTACTATCTTCCGCTGGTCGTTTGCGTTTCTTTGATGCCACGGATTGCTCCTCGTCGGGCCCATTGACAGTAATGGCCTATAGATTGGAGAACATATATAAATAAGATACAGTGTACAAAAAAAAGAAAAAAATGATACAGAAAATAGATATGTTTACACAGAAAAATATTATTATAAATAATGATAGACAGACAGAAAGAGAAGGATAAAATGGTATAATATATATATATATATATATATATATATATATCTAGAGGACTATTAGGGTTCTGTGCTCTACCTGTTGTATCTGCAGCAGGTCGGATAATAATCCTTTAGTATTACTCTCAGCCAAGGCCATAGCTGCCTTAAGATCGTCCTCTCCATGTTCCTTAAAGGCAGGGAAGGCTACAGGCTACACGTAGATAAGGGAAAGATTATAGGTTAAAAGGTAGATAGACAGTACTGGTAAGGTCGTCTAAGAAGTAATATATATATATAGTACAGAGATCGAGTGTGGATGATATTAAAGTAATATAGTAATATAGCGGTATAGGACTCAGGATAAAGACGCAGATAATATAAAATAGTAAAATAGTTAGACTTTCTTGTAATTAATACTTCTACCGGAAATGATTTCTAGATAAAGTTTTGTGATGGTATCACACTATATATATATATACCTACACATATACACCTATACATATATGCATCAAGAACATACCTGTGCAAACTTATTGCTGATATTGACGGCCTTCTGCAAGCGAATACGTGATTCCATCAAGTTGTCCCATAGTTTCTGTGTCATTCATTATAGCCGTTAGTATACAGCCTCTTACAACTATTTTCTTACCTCCTTTTATACCCTGCTATATACTATCTATGGGCGTCATCCGCCTGCGGCCATGACATATATATACACTGTACACTAGTTAGTAGAAGGAGGAGAGTACAAAGAAATGATGGGAGCAATAGGTGGCAAAGGAAGGCAAATTAAAGACTTTTCATACCACATTATACTATATAACCATATCTGCACACACACAAAGATTTAATATTTAATAACGATGGTTCATTAATTATTGGAAGGGCGAAGATGCAAGGCAACCCAAAACATTTTCACATAGCATGATAATATATAGCTGTATACACATACACATACACGCTACACACACGTCTATACATATTATATGATGTAGAAGGTGCATTCTACTGATATTTAACATACCAGTTGGGCTTTAACATGCTCTCCCTTTTGAACCTCTTCTCTGACATCTACTTTGCTAAATGCCTGGATTCCCTCACTGCACATTGCACGGTTTGTTAGACAACAAAAGCATAGCAATACAACAACAACAGCAATACGGGTTATGAAAAAAGAAAGACAGAGTATGTATAGTAATATATATATGGTTGATTTACTATAGAAGTTAATATCAATACAGCATGTGCACTATATGGGTGTTTCATATATAAATGCGACCAAACGTATAAAATAATAATAAAAAGGTGGGAGAAAAGCAGAGACAGAGAAAGAAACACACTTTTCCTCATGTTGCAACCTTTCAAACTCGGCCATAAGTTTCATTTCTTCTTCATCCATTTCCTCTCCCTCTCCCTCTCCCTCTCCCTCTTCCTCTTCCTCTTCTACCTCTCCATCATCCTCACTCTCTTCATCTCCCTCACCTATCTCTACCTCTTCGTCGCTGTCATATTCCTCTCCCTCTCCCTCCTGTTCACTGGTCTGTTGTATTGAATCGGAAAACACATCAGTATATAGTAAGTAAATGGTTACTATATGTTCTATATACATACACACATAATTGTATGTGATAGTCTTTTATATAAATGACTTGACGGGTATATAGAAACGAAAGGAATATTTGTTAATAGGACCAAGACAGCACTAAAATATAAAAGCAAATATATTTAAAAAAATAAAAGTCACATACATACAACCTCTAGAATAAACGTATAACATTATATACGTTTTAAAAAAACCGAAATATACAAACATACCCTAAGAACCATAAGCAAACTAACTATTTCTATCTCTAATCGTATAAAAAACTATCATTTGACAAGCAAATACATATAGCATATAGGAAAGTGTTTAAGAGATGTTGCAATATCATAACACAAATGATTATTTTTCAGACTAGAGTTCGTTTATTGCTGCAGCTAATATACCCTGATACATACATACATAATCAGAAAAGGTATATATGTAATAGACATATCACACACTTACACTCTCAACCTCAGCCTCCACTCCCTCCTCCTCACCCTCTATCTCCTCATCCTCCTCATCTCCCTCCTTGTCGCTAGCTACCTCCTCATCTTCCCATTGGTCAGCCATTGACTTTCTGCTCACTTTCACACCTGAATATTTTGGGTCATCATCTTCAACTCCCTGCTGACGTCTAAGGGCACTTGGCTATAGAACATGGGGATAGAGATATATGTTAGTATAGGTTATTGTGGCGTATAATATGCTTAAATATACTAGGATAAACAAGATAGCAATAAAGGTATAGGGTAGTGTAGGCTATTTTAGAGCATAATAAGCTATTGTAGTGTATAATGGAATTAAATAGACTGGGGCATAAAATATAGTGAGAAAGATATAGGTTAGTTTAAATTACCATAGGTTATTGCAGTAAGTAGTATGGGTACATACATAACGGTAAAGAATACAGTGAGAAAGATATAGGCTAGTATAGATTATTGTAGGTAAATTATGTCTGCCAACTCGTGAACTACCTACCTCCATATCCACATCAAACTCGTCATATATGAAGTCCCCCATATCTTTCCTGCCCACGGTAGATGCATCAGGGTCTTCATCCATGTCTGTGTGATAGTGTTGACTTATTTGGTACACGTCCCAAGAATACATACAAGAAATAATACTAGACATGCGTTATAACAACACATTAACATGTACATAACTCTCGGTATATGTATTGTAATATAGGTGTTAACAAGGGTAAGAGTGTATATCTACAACCAGATGGTAATACAATAACTTCAGAAATATGCATAGCAGTTAAATCCCTTTCTTATTTCTGAAAAAGAAATACCACCTCCGCGACTAGTTACGGAACACACTTTATATGCACTTTTCCTCTTTGCTTAATATGATCGAATTACTATTACTGATATATTACTAAAGAAAAGCTCTCCTGAAAGAAAAAAATGACACAACAATAAAGGCACCAAGCAATGAAGTATAAGCATGAGGAATAAAAAGAGAAGCTAACCAGCTACAGGGGTAGGGTTAGACAGGGCCGCTATACGGTCAGCGAGGGGGATCCTTCTCTTCTTGCCATCCATGTTTATAGGTCGATAGTGTATATACAGAAAGGGTGTTAAATAATGAAAGATTAGTTAATATTATAACACAGGGCAGGGGGAGATACATAAACTATTACAATAAGATTATCCAATATATATATATATATAATATAATGTAACACTATATAAATATAAATATAGATATATATGTATGTGTAGCGTATACAATCTATAATAGATATGCACGTGTACAATGGATTCCTAGCTTAAGCATTTTCTGCATGATATTTGCATTAAATATTTATATTTATTGTTGTTGATTATTGCCTAAAACCATCTTACGCCCGCCTACTAATTGGAGAATTAGCACCTACATCCCCCTACTGATTGGGGGATTAGAAAGAAAATATTTAAAATGATCTCCCACAGCGGCTCAATTTTAATCTGTCAAACAAAATAATCCTTACTAGCAATAAAACAACAGATTGTAAATAATATAAAACCACAGAATTTATACACTAAAATCGTGTTAAAGTAGTGCTAAAGTGGTGTTAAAATAGTGTTGATTTACATATAATAGAAACATGGCAACATTATATAGCGACAGGATTGCTTTTCAAGGCAGTCTAGGGGCCTATTCTCACTTGGCATGCAAGAGAGAGTTTCCGAGGTACTGAGAATAATATTATTATGGGTGATATGTTTAGGTGTATGAATGGGTAGTTGTGCATGCGTGTGTATTTTTCTACATGTAATTAGAATAGGCGAGGGATAGTAGTAGATATTTGATTAATATTAATTAATATGAGTTAATGCAAGCAGACGCACATA
This sequence comes from Ichthyophonus hoferi, assembly GCA_002751075.1. Taxonomy (NCBI): domain Eukaryota; class Ichthyosporea; order Ichthyophonida; family Ichthyophonidae; genus Ichthyophonus; species Ichthyophonus hoferi. The sequence continues at coordinate 42,794 of NAOQ01000393.1, forward strand.
TACATGCTACTCAACCACAAATTTAGTTACAGTAACACAGCAACGACATTCCCCTTTTCCCCACTTTAAAAAATAACTTTCAATGCATTTTAATGTTTTTTATTGACTAGTAATTATAGAATATCTTGACATCTCTACCCCTCATGTTTTCCAACTATTCCTAATTGCCCGTACATCCCCAAAACTTCACTAAAATCTCCCTAATTATCTCTTCCTCTCCTTCTTTCTCTCTCTGTTTGTCACTCTCGTCTGTCTCTTCCTGTTTATTTTTTAGTATGACTCTTATGGAAAAGGAAAGTTTTTCAGCTGCCATGTCTGCTGTTAAAAATGGAGAGGTGAAATACGCCATGATTCCCATAGAAAATTCACAGGCGGGTACGTGGTGTTGAATGAAGTAATTGCATATAGCTACTGTACAAAACGTTAATACAGCTTTGATAGGAGTATGAGTTGATCGTAGAATGTGTGCAATTTAAGGTCTTTTTTAATGATGAATTTCTTTTTGGTATTTGATAATATGGGTTCGTAATTAAAATGCATAACAGAGTTATTTGTCTATACATAGCAATTCATTACAGAGAATGGTGCCAATTGAAGTTTTTTTACCATTTTTTGTTACTTTTTTACCATTTTAGAATACTGTGAAAGTATGCATTCCATAAAAAGACCATATAATAAAATTAAATTATAAAATATATAACTTTTATTAAAAATATTCTATTGGGGAGTACCTGCCGCGTAGAAGTGGTGCATCAATTACTAAAGGTCAGTAATAACTACAACATGAAATTAAAACAATAAAATATAATATTTTTTAATAAAAATATTTTATTGATGATTGCAGGTCGCGTAGAGGAGGTGCACCAATTACTCAAAGACAGTAAGCTACATATAGTTGCAGAGTATTTTTCAAGAATTGAACACTGTCTGTTAGCTCTAAAGGTTGTAGTATGTCTATAATTTTAATGGCATAGACCAGTTTCTTTTTTTATTTGTTGATTTGCTTTTTGTTTAGTATTTTTGATGGCAGAGTTTCTTGAGGGGGTCATATATATTAATATTATTATGTCTTGTTATATATTTGTTTTTAAAACATGCATTTCTCTCATCCTGTTTATCCTCATATATGTTTTTACACGGGATATAGGTTGAAACGAAGCACCAAGGGAATAAAAACAAAGCATTACTCATAATCTTACAATACAGACACCTTAGCATGCATACCAGCCAACCAACTAATTAACTAATCAACCAATCAACCCACCTTATTATAGTCAATCATACTTAGTTATCCATCATAAGGAGCCATTATTTTACCCTGACAATCAGGTCCATCGTGCATTGCACTCACCCCTTCCCCTTTCCAATTCACACCTATTATTTTAGAATGCTTCACCCAGTGATATCCAATATGTATATAGCCACCCACAGGCCTTAGCGCAATGTAAGGATTATATACAGTCTCATGGCTACAAGTCAGTTGCCTATGGCGACACCGCCGGTATGTATGTATATATGTTTTTTGATTCTATTATATATATAGGTAGGCTTATTGTATTGTGTTGCATTGTACAGTATAGTATTGTATTATATTGTATTATATGATATTATGATTGTTGTACTGTATTCTGGTTGATACTATATTGCATCCTATCCTATCATGCGTAACGTTACATCTACAATAACAATTTTATGAAGCAATGACTACAACAAAAGTGGTAGTAGAAGCTAATCATACAAGCATTTTATATTTTAAAATAATACACCACATATACGTATCCATAAAACCCGTATAGCCAATAAACTGCATCTATAGTTTCTTTTAAATTTATCCTATCAGTGCTATTAAACTGATCGTTAATACTATTATTACCAAGGCTACCATTCTATGTATATTAATTACTACTACTGTACTACTGTTAGTATTATTGGGGATATCATAATTATTACTGCTGTCAATTGTCAAATATAGCCACATATATACAACATAGCCAAAGTAACTATAGCTATGGTTATTTAATTATTTAATTATGGGTTCTGAACTATTCTATATATAAAATGTTACACTTAGGGAGTATAAAAAGATTCTCTCTGAGACAGATTGTGGTCCCTTAATGTATGGGTAAGATAATTAACACATAGGCTAAAATCAACGGTTATTGGGTATGTTTATATCTTTATAACCGATTTCAAAGCAAAGTAAATAAGTAGCTGTCAATCAAATCTCATAACCTTTTAATTAAATTTGTATTTTCATGGCAACAGACAAGCAATCAAATCTCACAACGTTTTAATTAAAGTTTTGTTTCCACGGTAACAGGCTGTGCCAAATTAATCTCTGAGGGGGCTGACTCCACTAAGGCAGCTATTGCCTCCACTTTGGCTGCTGATCTGTACGGACTTAATATTATTCAAAGTAGGCGACTATATATATGTATATATGTATATATGTATGCAGATACGTTTGGTTAGTTTATGGTACTAGAATTAAATGTATGTCTTCATAAAATAGAGCTGTTGTACTGGAGAGTTTGTTTTTAATAAAAGAAATATCGGTTCACAATACCCGTGATGTCTATTTAATAGCTTATAAGGATTACATTTGGTATTATTAAGGTTTCCTAAACCATCCTTTTTGTGCCTTTTGAATAGATAATGTATTTAAGCTATGTAATAGCTAGAAAGCATTATGTTATTGGTTTATAGTTATTATGTCACTATATTGTAGTTATTACCTCACCCAATTTTGAATAGCAATCGACAAAGGGAAGCAGAGAATAAAAATTAAAATTAAAGATGCTTATTGATTTATCACTGTAGAATCACGAGTGTAGTGTCAGTCCTAGAGATCTTACATAGTCTCATAATATAACGTACTACGTGTGCTATATGAATAGGCTACTTTGCAACCTAATAATTATTTATTTATTTATTTAAGTTAGTATGAAAACTATTTTTCCCAAGTTATATATGTAGTTATATTTGATAAAAAATGGTGTAGACAGTGTAAAACTATAATTGTGTATTAACTATGATACTGTTACAGAGAATATTGAAGATGCTAAAGACAACACTACTCGCTTTGTTCTCTTTTCCACTGAGCTGAACATTACCCCAATATCACAAAGGGTATGAAATTATATTTTTAATGTAATATATAATATAATATAATACAATATAATATAATGCAACATAATCTAATACAATATAATCTAATACAATACAATCTAATACAATTCAATATAATATAATATAATATAATATAATATAATATAATATAATAGAAAGATGGTTGACTCAGCGATGCGGTTGTGCTGGTTTTCCTTTTATAATTATATATGTATGATATTATAATTATGTAATATATAGCCATTAGGAACCCCATGCTTTTTATGTCTAAAAGTATCTCTTGGGTCTTATGGAGCTTGATTTTATTTATTCACTCATCCAGTATAACATAACTTAATCTCATTTTTTAATTTTATATAAATATTTTTTTTTTTGTGTCTTATAAATCAATATAAACTGATTTTTGTACAGTACACAATGCTCTTATTGTATATTGACGTATATGTATGTAGAGTGGGGCAGGGTAGAGTAAAGTGGAGTTTTATACCTGTATTATGTCAAATATTTTAAATCCTTTATGATTAAATATTTTGGCATGATTGTATTGGTAGTATAATGGTTATGTTAGCTTTAGTTTGCATGTCTCTATGAAGAGAACAACAAGTAATTGATGTTTTCTTACAGTCCTGTATCACAAGCATAATGTTATGGATAAAGAAGGGAGTGGTGGGTGCCTTAGGAAAGGTAGTTACACTTATAACTTCCTCTAAGCATTCCTATTTCTATCTCTTTTTATTTTTTCATTTTTCATTAGTCTTCTCTTTCTTTTTCCTTATTTTTGTTTTGTTGAATATTTGTTCTACCTTTATATCATTTATGTTTGCCACTTACCTTATTGCCTTGATTGTTACCGTTTAAAAATAAAAAGGCAAATCTAATAAAGAAACGTGAAGGCTATACCCCGAGAATACTTAATAATATCGTACCATTATGGCTTATATTTATTTTATTGTATGGAAAACAATAGTGATTTATTACAATACAGTTATCATAGTATGCTACCATACGATATGATATAATGCGATACACTGTGATATGACATGGTATAATATAATTCTTGGTGATAAAAGACTAGGTAGTACATGCTTTCAACTAGCATATTATTTTAGCTACCATTGGATGATTATTTTGTAATATTGATGGGCCTCTGTAAACCTCTGTAAACCTCTGTAAACCTCTGTAAACCTCTGTAAACTCCTGTTTTTATGATAGCTAACCCTATTCCTCTGTCTAATAACCAGATATTGGGAGTGTTTGGGAGAGATAATATTGATATTATTAAGTTGGAGACCTATACTGAATCTGCAGTGTTTTGCCCCGCCCAGGTATTCTACTTCCGTTCTGTCCTACATTAGTTATTTCTTAATTAATAGTAATTATCTCTAAATTAATGGTAATTATTTCGTAATTAATAGTAATTATTATCTGATTATATTCTCCACCTTCACTACACCCATAAATTTGTTCCAAATTTCTAACTAGGTTTTCAGTGTGCTTTTTATCACTTAAATGGGCTTTATTTATTTATTTCTCTTTATTTACATCAATCAATGTTATAAATATTACTCCATCTCTTACAGACCAGCTCTCCTCTGTACATATTATAGTTAATTTGGTTATTTGGTTTGTTGTGTTTTGTAAAGTGTTGTATACAACGTTGTCTATATTGCTATCCATTACCCATTATGATAGCTAATTAATATAATTAACACAATTAAGGTAAATACTTATAGCAAATCACTGCATAACGTGTGCCATGTCACACTGCTTATTTTTGAAGGCATGGATCTTGACCTCATAATCCTATAGCTACAAGCAGCTATTTTTGTAGTATCACAGACGACTGCAAGCAACCTTAGTCATCATATATATATATATATTGTTAGCTTCGCTCCTTCAACATATTAGATATTGATTTTAAGGGAGCTCACGTTCATTGATATATTTCACATGTGCTTTCAATTTATTCTTTTTTTTTACTACATGGTTCTAAAGCTAATATACTATTACGATGTTTTTAGTTACTATCTAACCCCCTTTTTATTAATTTTTATAATAGGTTTATATAGAAGTGTTGATGCATACGGAGTCGTGGCCCTATAAGAAAGCCATGGCTGAAATTGAACTATACGTTGAAGACATCTACTTGATTGGTTGCTATTATGCGAATGAATTTCGGTCTACCACACAGTAAGAAGTACTATTGTATATATGCCAGCGTTGCTAAATGTATAGCATATATATTTTGATTTAGATAAATTATAGTATTGATCATTATCTTGGTTGCACGAAGAGGTTTTTAAATATAACCACATATCCAGTGTATCCTAAGCAATTATAGTTATAATTATCTAACTCTTAATGCTGGGTTCTTAAATATTCTATATATAAAATGATGTATTTAAGAAGTATAAAAATATTCTGTCTGAGACAAAGTTGGGAATCTTAATTCTATAGTGATACCGAATAAGAGCTACACAGTTTTTACCTTAAAGTCTCTGTTTGCTATAGTTGGCTGCCATCCTGAACGTGGGTGCGATAATTACTATGCAGGTTGGCATTGGCACATCACCTAAGTGATAATAAGAGGGAGCCAAGAATATCTCTAGGTAAAGCTTACAAATGAGGATATTAACAAAGGACACTTCACAGTAGTTTTTGTTTTAGAGTTATTTTCTGCAAAACAAATGCGGGGAGTATGTAGAATTAGTGGTACCATAATGTAAGGAGTAGGACAGGCGATTTTAACACCGAATTACTGTATTACTGGCGCTTGTGAGAGGGTGGGGTTGAAGGAGGGTTTAATTGAGACACAGAAAGGAAAAAAGGAGATAAATAAATGAAATGCAAAATAGCATTTGCAATAATATATTTAGGTAATTTAATGTGCGATTTACCTGCGTGTATTATGTATAAAATAAAATAGTAATAATAAAATAGCGGTAAACAACAAAAGAAAAATAGTATACTTGTATTAATAGCTAATAGAGGTGTATTACGGAATCTGGCCATTGAATATTTATCAATCGGTTGATATGGTTTTTTATTTTTTCAATATCTTCACAATGACGTTATTAAAAAATTGCCCCAATTTACTATTAGCGGTTTTGACTTTTAAGAAATTGGCCCGGGAAAACTTAGATGAAGAAAGGATTATTTGATTTGATTGAAGAATATCATCGGCTATTATAACCTGTAACCCATTATGGGCAGGAGAGTATGTTGCATATATACTATATGGGAAATATTAAAGAATATATGAATATGTAATCAATAGAGTGCTAGTATTGTACAATACTATAAGTTCTCAGTACTGTTAAATTTTAAATTTTAAGATGTATATTTATCTACTTTGTAAGTGTAGGCAATTATGTGTGTTATTATTAAAATCCTTCTTTTCAAGCCTGTAGCACTTTCTTCTTGTACGATCTCTAGAAAAGGACTTACTGCAATTTTTGGAGACACTCTCAAGACTCAATCTCTGTTTCCTGCAAATAGGTTGATTGACAGTTATATAGCTTTTATTTATCTTTGCAGTGCATTAGAAAGATGAATATTCATTATGCTTGCAGTTTTTAGGTGGTTTGCATAGTGTGACTATAGCATCTTTTTAAAACATCCTTTGATTAAGACAACATTGAGAATAGTTCGAACTTGTCAATTTTAATAAAAACGAATGGATTCTAAAATGATAAGGGCCACATCATAATTACTAAAGCACGTTTAGCACTGATTTTTGTTTACAGTACTAATTTGCAATATATTTTATACAGTTTGTATAATAAATGATGCATGATGTTGTGCTACTATGGCTAATTAATGAGAGTTCAGGTGTGGTCCAGTTGATTGAGTGTAAGAGTCCGATATGAAGTGAAAGCGCAGCATTTATGTTATTTTATATAACTTAAACTAGTATATTATCTATTATAATATATATACAGAAATTGCTTTATTTAACTTTACTTATCATTAGGCATAAATCTTGCTTGCTGAAATGGACAAGTTATTCAGTAGTTTTCATTTATGTAAAGCAATAACGTATCTTAATTGTAAAAGTTTTGGAATTTTAGAATGTTTTCTGTATGAGTATTACGGACACACATTATTCTAACTTGGAATCATGCCAAAATAAAAATTACCATACTAATTTTCTATATTAATTAAGTGATTATTTGCATACACTTGTATTAAAAACCCATAAATCTACACAGGTCAATAAATCCAGACGCTTCTCAAACTTGTCTTTTCTTGCTGTGATTTTTATTTTCATTTTTTTGATTCTTTACACATTCCCTTTTTTAATATTATTCTTTCCTATTTTTTGTTTTATTTATAACAAACAAATTATGGATTCCAGCTGGTGTAGTATTTATATCATCCGTGCTCAGGATGGCAGTAAACTAATGCAAGCAAAACACTTTGGATAAAAATGGTATTGCCATTATTCAGTATCACTACAGAATCAAAATCCCCAATCTGTCTCAGACAGAGCGTCATTATATATTCTAAATATAGCACTTTATATATAAAATACTTCAGAACCCAGCATTAATTAATTACATAATTATTGTTGAAAACAGTTTTTTTCCTGTGACCTTTATTCAATAATAATAGAGATAATACTGAATTCGGGATTTTTTAGAAAAGTGCTTTTTGTGGGTTCTTTCCAGAGGTTTGCCGAAAGATTATTTATTTAGTATTAACTGGGTACTCTGTAGAGGACTAGACTGGTCTCTGGAAGTCATTACATTGTGATGGCGACGGGGCCAGGAAATCGAAGGTGATGTAATCATTTTTTTTGGAACTAGTACCTGCTTCTGTAAGAGGAATATATCTCGCCAAGGAATTCCCTCAGCAGAGGGATATCATAATTGGTGGATTGAAATGGAATAAATTCAATTGATACTGTATTGTATTGTATTGGATTAAATTTTATTGGCTTATATTATATTGTATTATATTGTACCGTGTTATACTGTATTGCATTATATTATATTATATTATATGTTATTGGATTGTATAGTTTTATAATATAGTTTTATTGCTCTACAGAATAAATATAAACCAGTCCAGATTATTATTTACATATTGAATATATAGGTTAAGAAGAAGCTAGCATCATTCAACACTCTCAGCTTTCCAATTTAAAATATCCATTAACTACATGGAAATAAGTGTAATTCTAGCCACATAGTTTAATATTAAAAGTGATTTGGCGGTAGTGTCTCAATTCAAATGACAATTACTAACACCATATCAATTCCTACCCGAAGTATAATCACAGAAACTGGTATATATCCAGATATATAATATTTTACTTCAATTTGATTAATTTGCCAAGCTAAAACAATTATAAGTTAACTTCAATTAATATGCGTTCATCAAAGTTTGGAAATTTCTAAAAAAAAAAAGTAAAAGTTATTGTTACTTGATGAATTAAAGTTCTAGTTAATTAATCAGTTAATTAAATTATGATCGATATAGCATATATTCTCATCTAGAACATTAATAAAGCTAAGCAGAAGCCTACGTAGTACATACACTTGAATTATATATATGGAAAGGTAAGTTATTTCATAACCCTATAACACTTGGAATAAACCAATTCATCTAGGACTTGTTATTTGGCAGGTAACCATAGGTTGAATATTAACATACAAGACTTTGTGGCTATATATGTCAAAAAATACCAATAAAAAGAAACCCCAAAGAACACACATGGGCTTTCACGTTTTGGTTTGGTTTATTGACCATATCACAATGTATTGATAGCAAGATACAATTAATATAGATGGCCTGCCAATAAACAAATGGTATACTCAGCTAAACTACAGAATACCCATATATATATATATATATATATATTAAATAAAATAACCATATCACATTAG
>NAOQ01000393.1:58516-68654 GCA_002751075.1 Ichthyophonus hoferi
TAATAATAATAATAATAATAATAATAATAATAATAATAATAATAATAATAATAATAATAATAATAACACGGTAATAATTATATCATCCTCATACGATTGGTACTATTAAATATTTTTAAAATACCAAAACAATAGTATCCAATAACCAGAGGGGATCTACCTTGGGATGGAACCAATCCTCACACCGATCGCAACCAACATAAAACCTATTGAAAGAGGGAGAGGCAGAGAAAAGCATGTTATATTAGCTTACACTGAGATATAAAGCAGGACTTTAAATCAATCATATTACATTATTTTCGCCGTCAAGTTTTTATTAAGCCAATAACTATATTTTCATAAATGTAATATTCATTTTTATACAGTGGTTTTACATATAATATTTTCATATCGATAGAAGAGCCAAGTTAAACATAAATTTAAAACTTTGTATACCAAATCATAATATCTCAAGATACATTTTAATATACTGATTTTTGTATCATGCATTTTATCTTCAAAAATAATAACAATCCTATCAACAACAACCATAACAACAAAAAAAAACAATAGCAATAATAATTATAATACTAACAATAATAACCATGATAGTATATGTACATACATACATACATACATATATACATATATACATACATACATATATATATATATATATCTATCAATAAAACCGCAACAAAAAAACACCAGCGACACAATAACAAGACAAACAAATCTCATACAACCCACAAACAAAGTGTTGTGGTACTTACTTGCTACTATCATAAGGAGTTTTGCACACACAGTACAAATTTTCCTTTGATTTCTTTTTACTTTCACGCTTTGGCTTCTTCTCGGTGATAAAATCGCCGGAACATTTGACATTTCTTTCCTCTTTCTTTCTCTTTTTATGTGTTTTATTTACTATATCACGTACTTCATGTTGGCGTTTTTTTTCGAGAGAGCTTTTGGTAGTATCTACAGTCATAATTCCATTTTTTCCTTGTTCTAGAAGCAATGAAACCCTCTCTCCCTCTCTTTGTTGAGCTCTTTGTACATTTAACTCGTCATCTAAAGTGGTCAAATTCTGTACATTCTGTACATTCTTTTTCTTGGGAGTGTTCATTACAAGTCGTATAGTAGTTTTAGTATTACTATTATTAATATTATTAATATTATTACCACTATTAACAGTATTACTGTAAAGTATATTCTGTGATGGTCCAGTGGTGGATTGTAGCATAGATCCCTCCCTCTCTAATCGTTTCTCTACTCGAATCTGTCTTTTTTCTAGCTTTTCTTTGTTCTTTTTCTCTCTCTCACGCTGTTTACACTCTAAGTAAATCTCTCGTTTTTCATTCTTTTCCACCTTATCTAGGAGCTGTTCCATTAGTTTGCCCACAGCCTATAACCAAATAGAAATGTGTTAAGGTTTAGAGCTAATACATACACACACATAGGTACATATATACATCGAATGAGTCAGTTAAAGTAAGATTAATATATCTAGTTGTCGCTTGTATTCTTCTCTTATCTTTGACTCACCTACATTTCAATTATCATACATAGCTATATATATATTCGTAACTACAATTAGTGGTAATAAGGCATAATCGAGATCACAGGCGGTATAAATACTACATCATAACATACACATACAACCAAATAACACATAACGACGACTATATTGTATTATACTGTTCAAAATGTATAATATCACCTACCAGCTTTATCTTAGCATCTACTTTCCTCTCCCTCTCCCTCTTTCTTCGTTCTATTTCTTGTTCTTTTTTCTCTTTCTTTTCTAAATTCTGCCGTTTGATCTGTTCATGTTGCTGTTTTCTAGCAGCCTATAGATTGGTAGAATGATATCATAAAATTTTAATCTCATTATTGCAGACACTCCGAATAAAGCCATTTCACTATGTTATTTACCACTCTCTCTAACATTATTCGACACTGGCATGTACATATTACACACAGGGCTAGACCAATACAGAGGTATGTGGGATTGAAGATATCAACCTTGTACATTGCCATTATTCAATACAGCTATCAGAACAAAGGGTACAATATATATATCTATATATATAGTATACGGTATATGCGCTATATACACATAGTATATAGTATATAATATATACCTTACATACATTAGCAAAACCATGTCTCATATCCTTACCGAAATATAAGGCGCTTTCTTAGCTGGTGACGTCATCTCAGTATTCCCTCTCTTGCAATTGGTGGCCTGGCCCAAACCCACTCTCATCTCCCTGACATCCACCTGTTGTGATAGGCTAGCCAGTAGATCTATATTAACTGAATCAAACCGAGACATCCTTGATTGGTTGACATTGACGCTGCTACCATGTGATTGGTCCCATAAAACAGGGTTACCTACACCTATATAGTTATAGTCACCCCAATCCTGACCACTAATAAACTGAGATGATGAGAGCTGTGACTGATATGTACCCAATTGCATACCACTTTGTAGATTCATTTGGATTTGTCTGTCAATCATCTGAGAAGAGTTATTACCCAATGATCTGGGTGTACTAGACCTATTGCTCTGATCTAGATCTCGATTAAACAAGTTAGATGATTGGTTACAAAGGGTATCTTCCATCTGCTGTCGATGAGCATTGGATATCTAGAGTAATAATATTGTTAGTATACATGGGCTGGCTTTAAATGGGGAATTAGGATGAGTTAAATAAGCTTGATAATTGGGCAATATGGACATTAAAGTAAGACCAGTAAAGAGATAGGATAATCTAGCCATACCTTACTAAAGGATATAAATATCTGCTATCTACTCTATGTATGTATAACTGGGTATAGTAATAAATAGTGTATATTATATTATACCATGTACAATAGGACCATATATACCACTAATTGGTGAGTTAAAATGTTTTTCTAATAATGTAGATAATTATATTTTAAGCCTCATACTTCTGGTTCCTACAAAGCAAACCGGCTGATATATCATTGTACATTTACATATGGTACAATATTTAATACTATATCATAATATATCACAATATACCATACAGGACATTGCTATAAAACACATATACGTTATCATACATCACAGCATATTCCACCAATCCCTTACCTGATGACTATAAGCCTCTTCCTGAGTGGGTAGTTTAAGACCAGTCATGTGACTAATGGGAAAGTGGTATTGGCTGATGTTAGACGACTCTCTAATCTCATTGATACAATACCTAGCACTAGAATTAATAGTGGAAGGATATTGGTTGATTTGATTAACAGGATCACACAGAAGAATTGATTCGGTTTGACTGTGTTGTTGCTGTTGCAGTCTCTGATATTGCTGCATTAACTGCTGTTGGAGCAGTAGCTGTTGTTGTTGTAAAAGTATTTTTTGTTGATCTACAGAGGTACAACGGGTCGGTTGGGTTGATGTTCTATTGCTGTTAACTGATTCAATCTGGTTGAATTCTGCTCTTGACCCATATTCTTGATTGGTTGATTGGTTCTATGGGTGGAAAGATGGCAAGGAAAGAGTTATTGATTGGTGAGTTAATGTACAGAACGATGGTGTGGTAATATAAATAACATGATATAAGACGTCACAATATAATATAAGGAAATATAATATAGTATAATACACTGTAATATAATAGAATACAATGTAAAAATATATAACAAAAGAACACAAACCACAGTACAACAACATACCATGCAGCCATTTAATTATCAGATCAACCTACATAAAATATACAATGCCCCTACCGACATGCACCACAGAGCACCACAAAGTATTAAAACATTACTTGAAATAGTTTACATCCATATGTCATTAGGCCGCTAGGTATATATAAATGCATACATACACATAGGTCAACATACTCTGTCTATAGGTGAGTAACTACCACCCCATGCCTGTTGTGCATTGGCTGGCAACGCACCCCCTTCTCTTGTCATTCGATGGTGTGGGTAATATTGCTCATTATTGGATGAATAAGACTGAGTCATTCGCATATTACCATATTTGGTAGGCGTATGTGGCTGGAGAGAGGCATGCTAGTGAGGGTAAATAGAGATATGAAAACCACAACCAATCAAAACTAGTAAATAAAACTTTTAAAGTAGGCAACCATCACATAGAAATTAACAGGATGCTCATTATTAGTACCAGACCACGAACACTGCCATATTGCAATGCATGCAAATATTCAAGAGAATTCTTATAACACATTATTCTACGTTACTTCTATATAGTATATAGGGTATATAGTGTATAGTATATAAGGCATACAGTGTATAGTATATAGGGTATATAGTATATTTTTATTCAGCCAATGAACATACTGGCATCCACTTACATTACCACGATTGCCAGTATCCATTGATGTAATATCTCCATGATACTGTATTTTATTGGTATTCATCTTTGTAGTATCAGGTTCATAGTATGACGCTCCAACTAAACACTGGTGCTGTTCTTGTCTGAAATAAGATTGGTCAATCAAGTGAGTGGATGATGACCAGTAAAGCTAAACCAATGGAAGAGGAGAATTACTACAATAAAAATTAAAACAGAAAATAAAACACAATATTACTATATAATATTTAATAATGTCTTACCCAGTAAATAATGTCCTTCAACCTCCCTTTCGCACAAGTTTCTTTCTTTAATTTTTAATGGGCCACTAAGGCGACACGACAGGAGAAGACTACATGATAAATTTTAACAGACAATATATCAGAAATTAAGATATATACTTTTTATAAATAAAGCGTGATTTGTAGTAGCTTTGAGTAAGGAATATCTGGGAGGTATATATACTAACCATCGTTAAAAGAGCAGGCAGGAACAATAGAGGTTGTAGAGCAATAATATATACACATACATATACATATACATATACATATACATATACATATACATATACATAATATATATATATATATATTTACACAATACATACTACCTTCACACATATACATACACATACACATAAATAGGCATCTAAGCATATACATATCACATATCATCATGAACTACGCAAGAATAAGTATATATAATCTCTATTAGGTACGATCAAAACATTCATACATATATACATAATATATAAATATATACTATAACCATATACAACGTAGCATATTCCTGTATACATTAGAATGAAACAAACACAAACACATAAAACCATCAACTCGTACATACATAGGAGGGACTCTATTTTTGTGTTTCTTTTGCCTTTCATCAGCGAGTTTCTTTCTCCTTAATCTCTGGGCCATTTTGACTGCAGCGTCCTTTTTGTGCTGTTTTTCTTTAGCGCTACAAGCATCCTCCCAAGTCTTTATCATATAGAGGTCATCTATATCTGTATCTAACCACCAATCGGCCTCCTCTCTCGACTCATCGTCTACCACGCTATTGGGTTAGCTAGGGACCATGACTAGATAAGGGTATTAGTGAGCCTATGTAAGGTTATTGGAAATACCATATAGGGCTGCTAACACAGCCAGAAGTGAAAAAATATTAATAACTATATAAGGTTATTAATAATACCATAAAGGGCTGCTAACACAGCAATAGGCAAACTAATAATAATGCTCATATAAGGTTATTATAAATGCCATATACGGCTACATTTAACGACTTAGAAGATAGTACTTGCATTATGACATAGAGGAATGTAATAATCACTGTAAGGTTATTAGTAACAAATATATAGGTATGTACATGTACACATATCTATTTCTAGATATAAACAAACTGCACTCAGTATTGGCACTTTGCTTTATTCTATTCTCTATTCCATTCTCTATTCAATTCTATTTTCTATTCTCTTTTCTATCCTCTATTTTAATTTCTATTCTCTATTGTATTCTCTTTTCTATTCACATAACACTATATAGAAAGAGTAGAACATGCGTGGTAAGCCGTGGTAGCCAGTATATCATATGTGAGATACACATCACACCTACCTATATGCTGCAGCAAGTACTCTCTCTCCCCTTTTACTGTTATCCTTCTATCCAATATCATGTATTGGCCAGACGCCTGTACGCCATGGTTAGCTTTTTAACCCAATAGAACAAGGCATATGCTAACATATACAAGGTATTATTGGTTCGTTATAAATATATATGCTTATTCTTAGGAATATTTCAATATATAGGTACAGGTATAGGTAGATATAGAGAGACACAAAATATAGTAGGCAATTAATAGCATTATGAATTTATATTATATCTATTGTATTATTTTTAAAATTCAAATGTTACTGGTTAAGCCATTATTTGATTTTATATCTGACACCAATACCAATTATATGGCAGTTAAATAATCATAAGATAAAGAACATAAGAGAGACTGTCAAGGTATTACGATATAATTTAAAACACCATCCTATTTAATATTATCGTCTGATTATATATATATATATATATTATATTACATTGTATTACATTCCACAACATAAAACCACACAACAATATATATAGAGGTAGTGAATATTACCTTACCGCCTTTACTTTGTTTCATAGCTTTCCATCGTATAGAGCCGTGTAGTATGCGATACAACAAGGCCAACTCGGTATACGAGGTGACCTACATAACACAATCATTATACATCCAGTGATTGTACATCAATCACTATAAAACAATATAATACTATTACCAATATGCATTTATAGCATTTTTAACACATCACATACATACATACAATAAACATGCCGACAGCATTCATTCAAAAGAAATGATGTATGTTGACCAACGAGAAAAATATTGTATGTCAATCCTCTATACTTTTGTTATAATTATATTATTAGCTACTATTTGATCTATAATACTACTACATACACATACACGTACAGTTATGATTGGCAAGAAAGCATATACATAAGGGAGTACCATAAATTTTTTAAAATAAAGTTGATTAGGTATAATATGTTTACTTCTCTGTGCACCAATCCAATCATCAGAATAAAAACAATAGCCAATGAACCCTCACATTGACAGGATAGATCAGTGAAATTGAGCACCAACATAGTTTAATACAAGTTAAAAAAAGAAAAGAAAAAAAACACAAATACACAACGCAAACACAATAAATATATGTCAAGAGAAAGCAATGTATAGACCCAACCTCCAGTGTCTCATAAAAATATTAGGTACCCATCTATGTTGCATATAATATATAATATAATATAATATAATATAATACCATATAATACAATATATTATAATATAATATAATATAATATAATATAATATAATCTAGTAAAGGTGAGCTATACAAGCAAGAAAAACTCATGTGCTGCCTAATGAGTAAGTGTTAAAGATGATATAGAGGTGAATAAGGTAATAGAGACATACCCTCTGTACAGCTGAGTGCCAGAAATGCTTGAGGGAAGGCAGGGCAGGTTGGTAGTGTAGGTCTAGAGTAGAGAGGGAGATCAGGCTGTTACTCCGATATTGGTAGCCTGGAACCCTGTGTGCACATTGATATAGGGTTAGGAAGGGTAGGTAGGATGGTACTGGTGATAGCAAGACGTTTAGATGTACTTGTATGTATGTATGTATGTATGTATGTATGTATGTATGTATGTATGTATATATGTATGTATGTATATACGAAAGCCATTACTGTAAACATATAACCCAATCAGAGTAGCGTATAAATATATATAACTACTATTAACCCTATCCCCTCCAATCACAGCCTGCCCATTCCTCTAGCTATACATAAGCATATACAAACCAAATCTTGTATGAAAAAACAAAATTATTTCATTTAATTATGTTTCTGTTTTCTAAATATTGGCGTGGGTGGTCTTCAGTCATCCCGTTATTATATCCCCGATATTTTATTATTTTAATATTTTAATAGGTCACTCGTAATGCACATGGCCCAATACTTTTAATAGGTACAGGATCCAATTATATATTATTTATATTAATTAATGATATAATATGCGCACAGTATTCGTTCACTGTTTTATAGATGAATAGGTATATGTTATTAAAATAAAAACAATATACAATGTTTTGTATTATATATTAGTGGTTGGAGGGTATAAGTCCACCAACATTCATAAAATAACACAACATAACATATTCATATCCTATAGAATACACTATACTGTGTACTTATAAAGAAATACTCAAATTTATTAAAAAATAAAGTAAATATTCCCATTATAACAAAACATAATAACAATAATAAAGAATAATATATTTAAACGCAATGAGAACACATACGTTGTGAGATTAATTATCGTCATAATGACGGGTACAGTTGTAACGTCATAAATACATAGACATGGTAGGTGTGCGATTCTCTCAAAGGCCCAAGTTATCTACCGTATCACTGTACATATGTGTTTATAATAGATTATAATATATATATATATATATATATATATATCTTAAGTTATACATAAAGGTCTATGGTATGTAATTGGTTGATATCTACATGTGCATATATATATAACCTATATAGATACGGTATGAATATCAATATAATATATTATACTAACAGACCTGAATGAGTAGACTATTCACCCTTATACTAAACAATAAAACACCAACACACTTTATCATGTCTCACATATTATATAACATAATATGCACATATAGCCAACATACTTATATTTCCCTTTCGTAAGAGCCATCTTTCGTTGTTCCTTATATGGAAGATACCAGACAGACATGGACCGGGATGACGTCAATACATGCCTATGATTGGATAGTATCCCCTAGGTCATGCGGAAGTATTTAGTAGGTGGGTGAAAGTATGTAATGACTATCTACCAATTAACTCTATTGTAACAATGTTCAATAAATAAAGCTAAATGCCATTGGGTGTATTGTGGAAGTTAATGTTCATGGAATATGCATGTTATATGTGGCAGCTGTGATATAAAACTGTTTTAATTAATCTAATCTCCAATAAGCAACTGTGTATAAACTGTTTAAATAAGAACTGTAGTAATATATGATGTACATATGTAAGCCAGCACAGGATCACAAAGAATAACAGTAAATATAAATGTAATAAAAGATAACGAGAGAAAAAGAAAGAGAATGAAAGAGAAAAAGAAAAAAAGAGAGAGCAGCACGATCTACTGTGAGATCACATCAAAAACATAGCTCTGTAGTACAACAAAAATTGATTAAGATGCATGAAGATCGAAAGAGTACCTAATACATAGAGTAATTACAGGTTATTTAATGTAGAGAACATAATGTATAAAAGAAATAGAACTATATGGGCCTTGTGTGAAGAATGGCATAATAAACTATGAACAGTGTCTACAGTACTATATAATGGTAAGTACAGAAAGACCGAGAGAAAGATACGGGGTGACTTATTGCAATACCCAATTATTTGAGGTTGTTGCCTTAGTTGCCCCTTCCTTATTGGAGCTCAGCCATTCGGGTACATTCATTGGTTCACCTATTTTAATTATACCTGCAGTAACCAGTAGTCGATTGACAACACTATGTACCGCTGTCACTTGACCAATAGGACAAGGCGAGGGACTAGGTCTAGGCTCCATACTCTCTACATGATGATAGCCATTGGGTCGATAGTGTGCCGTCCATAGCCAATCATTGCAAGTGCCTATATAGAAGCAAAGAGAGAGAGGTAGAAAGTCAGTAATATTGTTGCTCTAATATATATATAACTAAGTGTTGTGTAACAAGTGCGGCTGGTTGGTAGATATGATACCCATTTAGGTAACTACCAATCATAAAGTATATATAATAATGAAGGTCATATGTGTAACCAGTCTCTAGCTAGAGGCGCATGGTTCTACATTCATATATCCAACCAATCCTATACACGTATAGTTTAATGCCTCCCTGGCATATTAACTAATACATACCCATAAACATTTTTCGTTTTTCTTCAATGGCTGTTGTACTATTATCCATTTTAATGTTGGCCAATGACAAGGCTTGTTTAACAGTACTTCCTTCTTCTCCAAAGAGACCTTCATCTACGTTTTAATATATGATTAGTCAACAATCAATTATGTTTAAATTGTGTGGTTTTTATTGAGTGGGAGTCACATGTATGTATGACGTATGTATGTATGTATGTATGTATGTATGTATGTATGTATGTATGTATGTATGTATGTATGTATGTATGTATGCATGTAT
>NAOQ01000394.1:1895-22692 GCA_002751075.1 Ichthyophonus hoferi
CTATACAGGCTGACATTGACAGCACAATATAAGACAATAAATATACTAGGTAATATGCATACTCCGCAACGTGGGTAAACCTAGGGCATTTCTCTCTGGCATCAAACACCTCCCTATCCTTATAACACAGCGATCCCCGAGATCTGTGTACAACCTATGTTAATCCTCAATATCTGTATTTCTATCGCTAATGTATTTTATGAATGGTATAATAATATAATAGTATGGTTTATTATTTTTAATGACATTAAGGTATAGTGATGGGTGGCATTTCAATAGCTATATGTTATATATATATCTTTCTCTCTTTCACTCCTAGCCTTTTCCCCCTCGTATTAGCATCTACTCAAATCCATCCACCACATCCTCATAACACTATATAGGCTAATATACAAAAACAACAACATGAATAACATAAATAAACAAAGTCATATGCTATATATATATTCTGAAGGAGAAAGTGAATCCTTTTCATAATAGCAATGTAAAACACGAACTCTGGATAATTGTCGGAAGCCAAAATAGGAAGGTATGTATGACCGGCCTCTTTTGAATTTGACTGAAACTTAAGCCCTTTGATCTCAGTAGGCTGTATGGTTAAGGGAAAGTTAGACATGGCTATAGTCTATGTGTCCATCTCAATTGTATACCGTATAATATAATAGGATATAGTATAGTATAATATAGTAGGATATAGTATAATATAGTAAGATGTAGTGTGATATAGTATAATATAGTAGGATAGAGTATAATATAATAGGATATAGTATAATATAGTAGGATATAGTATAATATAGTAGGATATAGTATAATATAATAGAATAGGATACAGTATAATATAGTAAGATATAGTATAATATAATAGGATATAGTATAATATAGTATAATATAGTATAATATAATAGGATATAGTATAATATAGTAAGATATAGTATAATATAATAGGATATAGTATAATATAGTAGAATATAGTATAATATAGTATAGTAGACTACCATATAAAAAAGCAGCTACATATTACTAATTACGCTATTACTATATTGAAGTAACATTTGGTATATATATATATGTGTTTGTACAATCAAAGCTATATCCTTGTACCCCTACTTCTACTCTCTCTTTCTCCCTCTCTATCATAACGCCTGTGCCTCTACCATTATAACCTAAGTTATCACTAGTCTGTAGAGTATTACACACACACATGGAAAAAGACAACACAATCATTAAAATAAGAATAGGAATGTCAAGCAATGGAATAATATCAAGATTTGGTGTATAGCTTAGAGATAACGTATTCGACATACCGCTTGTATGTGTGTATGTATATTGTACAAGAATAACACTCAATTTTAAAAAAAACAACAGTAATAGAAGAAAAAAAAAGGAGAAAGAGATAAGAGTATCTAGAGGTAGGGAAGCGGTTACATACAGGCCTCAGATACCATTCAATAAGAGGAGAGGTAAGCAACATATGCCATATAAACTGCTTGTTGAAGTCATCCAGTTCTATGGCTATTTCGCTGTTGGTTATACACTTCCATAGTACATCGACCTCACAGCCTATAGTGTATACTTCTGTTAGTATCTGGGTATATGTACTAGTAACCTATCCATCATCCTATATATCTCATATTAAACTAACCCTTTCTCCCACACCCTCTCCCTCTCCCCCTCTCTCTCGCTCTTGCCAAAATATATATCTTCCCTATTAGTACAATTGCATATATATTTATATTTCTCTTCATTTCAAAGCATAGAAAAGAACGTTTTCCAACTGGAAAGAATAAAGAGTAAGGCACTGCCATATATATCTGATAACTATGCCAATATAACATTAAAATGATGCGATGGGCTTAAAGGGATGGACTTTAAAGCAGTTCTATGAATAATCATGTTTATGTGTACGTGTATATTACAGTTTTATGCTGATATATATAAAGTAACATGTTGTATGTACATGGGTATTTATGTCTATATCTTACGGTATATACCTGAAGGTGTGTGTAGGTGTGCATATATATAGCCCTATGTATCTAGCCACATGTTGTACGGTATCTAAGATATAACAACTGTTTTGCATCCCCCGTACCCTATATATAACTAGTGGTTCTTAACCTCTACCTTTCCTGTCAAACACCCACCTTCCAATCCCTCCAGAGCCACCTCTTCCAGCACAACTCGAAAGAGATCATCCATATTCCCTTATTAAATCAAAACATGTGCTGTAACACTACCAGTAATTAGGCGCACAGTACACCTTAATGATACCAGATAAAAGATATATATATATATATTATTGTGTTCAGGTGCACCAGTACAACTTTTACCGTCTGATGTTACTAAACCATTGACTGTATTAAATGGAGAAAGAAGTATTGGTAAGGAAGTAAAGATCTGAACATAAAAAGGTGAAAACTATGGAAGGGTGTATGTAGTACGAGGCAGAGAAACACTTTCCTACGGATAAATAAAATACTAATCTATTCAAATTAAAACGGTGTTTTATTGAGTAAACAGTGACACCCATAGGAGGTCCTGGACATTCGTTTCAACTACTCATTCATCCAAGATTGCTCCTATCTTTGCATGTTTTATGTGTCAATAGGCTAGTAATAATGTCTGACCCTTCTAATAATAGGTAATGATAAATGTTGTGTTTTCGCTAACGTGTGTGTGCAAGGAAAGGAAGACGGTGGAGCGCAGGCATGAAGGCTCCTCGCTATTCTTCCTATAACCGCTTGTATATTAGGAGTATACTTATTTACCTATTGGCTATAAGTGTCGTGTTCGAATCCAGGCCAGTCCAGATGTTTTTACTTTTATTTCTGATTGTTTTTTATCTGCTTGTACCTTGTTGTGTGGAGCCTTGGAGTGTATACAGTTTATTGATAGCATTGTCTGGCTATAGTAAGCCACTTGCCTTCATAGTATTATCTGTTTAAGAATTATTGATCTGGGACATAAGTATATTTTGTTGTATAATCCATATCAAGTATTTGTATGCAGTTCTATTCTCAACTATCAATAAAATGTTCAACGCAGATTGCAGTTAATATTCATCAGTAGTTCTTCCGATTGATATATCTAATGAGTCGCTAATTAATCTTTCCGATTGAAAATTCCTTATTATATGCTGATCAATAGCTGTAGTCGCATTTGGAAGTACTATTAGTAACCGGTATAGGTATGGCACCTCTGAGGCCTAATAGGTTTTTATTAATAGCTGACACCCTAGAATCATGTATGAAAAGGGTTAAACTACACAATATATCTAGATAAAAAGAGGAGGGTATAATAGTCTTTACCATCACAATTATTTATTGCATGCATAACCTACTGTAAATTGATTTGTTTGTTGGTAAATAGTATGTTACGTTAATGAGGCAATGAGCCATTCAATCGAGGATACAATAGTCTTTGAGGAATAAGATAAGATCAGACAATTCTATTGGGTCTCTGTGCCCCTCGGGAATTGTATTAGCTAATAATAATCTTATACACAAGACCAATAATATTTATTTTTTAAGTTCCACCTGTGTTCACTTGCTATAAAGATATGGACCATGTTCGCAACATAGAATACTACCCAACCACCTAGGTATCTGCCGGCCAAATTAAAAATAAGAATGAGTACATACGCAAAGAGAAAATAAAGATGCATATAGGCATCATGTATGTGTGCCAATTGGGCAGTAGCTTTAAGAAAGCTGTTGTACACTTGTTGGAAAATAATGTGATATAATTTGTAGGTACTTCGATATTCATCTACCAATATCGATGCCAATGATTTATAACACCAGAATCTTCATTATGAAAGTGCTATAGATATGATAATTACAGTTCAAGTTCATGAATCATGCATGTTGTTTGTAATTTAGTGATATATCTAATTACTCGCAATTGGAAATTAATCTGCTTTATATACAAACTGGTGCAATGTCAGATACATATACAAACTCAAACTATGTTAATATAGCGATCTAGCTAATTACCCAATTAAGGCATAGTTTACATGTGATGCTCAGGACAACAAATATAATAAGTAATATTATAATTTTGTATTTTAGCACTTCAGACCTATGGGTTTTACAATCAGGCAGTGCATGTGAGTCAAACAATCTGACCAAATACAGGTGTATAGAAATAAAAATCAATATTAGATCAAGGTTTAGATTATTAATAATCACATATTAATCTGTGATTAATGCTAGAACATCATTAAAATACTTAACTATCATAGATCAATCTTTTTTATTTAAACTCTTATCTCACCTTATTTAAAGCCCATCAATCAATTCAATAGTTTATTCAAGGGAAATAGAGAGGGATATGGAGAGAAAAATATTTAATATTAAATTGTTTCTAACAGCAATCAATAAAACATTAAAGGTAATGTAAAAGTTATTTAATAGGTCTAACATACATAATACTAATCTAATTTTTGAACCCCTCCTCAGCAACAGCCAATAGAACCTCGCAAAAGCTTATCAAAGCTGATATGATTAGATGATGAGTTAAAAAAATGTTTGAGTGCGATGGGATAAATTACGACACTTAGCGGGAAACGTCGCTGCTGCATACCTAATGTAGATGTTATTTCGTGTTAGAGTTTTATAGTTAGTAAGTGAGGGGGCATAATTTTGCATCATGAGTTTTAATAAAGTCCTGGCCTTTTCAGTGGCCTTGCTTTATCATCATGCAGTTGCCGCTTACATGGCTGGTGTGGCGCCACGCGGCTATGCTAGGGTTTGTAATGACAAACATACCTTGTGTAGTGTAATGTAATGTAGGGTTGACCTGGGTTGAGGGGGTGCTAAAGAACTATTTGTCTTGAGGAGTACCTTATCTACATTGATATTGCTTTGGAATTCTCCTTTCTTTCCCCCCACAGTGTATAGACGATGTTCAGTCGTCCATCCTCCTCTCACTCTTTTTCTTCCTCTTCCACCTCCATGACTCTTAATATTTATCTATTCATTATTATTTCACTAACCATAAGGTATGGCCAAAACATAAAAACATCGTCTTAATACATACAGAATGAATCAGTTATAGTCTTTGCAAATCAACTCACATCTCGTGAGTCCGTTATTGCCCATTCGTACAATTATTTCGACTACTGTCAAAATGAACGAAAAACTCCAGAAGAGAGTTTGAATCTTGGCCAGAGGTTGTTTGGTGACAGGCTACAAGCTACTCCTTACCCAGTAAGTATTTACATTATTTTTATTTAAGAGGTGGGGGTGAGATGAAAAGATGAACTCTTTTGTACATTCCTTTGTGGGCTTCTTTAGGCATTCATATATATATATATATATATATATATATATTGCTACACATCACACATGTAGAATTCTTAGCGTACTGAAAGAGGTATTTTAATTCTCTATGTCAATGTCAATTGTATTTTCTTGCAAGGATACCACACTTTTTTATATATAAGTACCATACATGAATTTTTATAAAGATTTATACCTGACTATAAACAACCAGATATACTAAAAGCCTACATAATACTCTTAATAAAAAGTAATTACGTACAGTGTACATTGGAAGTATAATGATTTTACAATTGCATATATATTATCTTGTTAAACATGAATATAGTATGTATACCGACCCTCACACTTATAAATACACATAGATATGCCTTCGTTCCTACACACAGACAGTAATATTATTATACACGATATTTTACAGGTATGGTTTATGCAAGATCAGCAATGCACCGTATTATGTAAGAAGGAGTATAATGGGGACCGTATTGAGGATGTGAAAAAGATTAACACCCTTATAGAGGCTATCAAGGAGCAGTATATGCATCACTGGTAAGGCTCGCTGATTGGTCTAGCCTAGGGAATATAATTCTATGTGGGATGGGAGAGGGAGAGGGAGAGGGAGGATATGGGAATATAGATGATTACGTAACGGTGAAGGAGTGAGGAGGGATATTATGGTGGTGAAAGAAGTTGTTGAAGGCCGTTGTACGTAGAGTAAATCCAATCCAATCACATCGTTCACCGAACGGCGTACGATCATTGGTCAAATATCGACTGTTATAAACATTGCTTTCAAAGAGGGGCATGTCTTCTGCACAGCCTGTAACCTAAGAAAATACAATATTAGTATAACTTTTGTATATATTTACATAACATAACGTAACATTCTCACACTATTACTATCTCCATTCTATAGGGTAGTCGATAATATGGATGTGGTGATGCGGTACGCGAATGGTCATGAATTAACTACTAAATTCATGTCATTTCCCGTGGGAATTGTACAGGTTAGTGTGGTTTATGTGGCTTCTATTTCGTTTCTTTTTTTTTTATCTTTATTTTTTATCTTTATTTTCATTTTTTATCGCTGGACAGTGGCTGTGCATTTGAAAACTATATGCAAAGGTTAAGTCTTTTTTCGTAGAATTTGAGCAGGTTAGTGTGATGTATATGACATCTATTTTGATTTTGGATTTTAAATTCAAATTCAAAGCTTTAAGTTTTTTCTTTCTTTCTGTTTTATGCACTGATTGTATATATTTTTTTTGTAGCATGATTTTTTTTTTTTAGAAAAGATATATTGTATCTTTTTTTTTGATTAGTCAATAAGCTTTTAAATAAGATTACTAGTGCTGATTGGTGCGAGGTCTTTTATTAGGGCCTATGACTATGCAATATATATATATACCTCTACCTAGTGGTTATGCGTGTGTTTCAATTGCATGTTTCTTTCCTAATTATTAGAAAATAATGACGTACTACAGGGGCTGCTATTGGTGTAACCAAGATTGTATACATCACATAAGGAACCAGAAATAACTGTATTTGCGCTTACATACATACGATCATACTATCATACATACATACTATTATACATACGATCATACATACTACTCTGCATACTATCAATACTCTTATATATTTTATACCTAGACGGTAACACAGGATAAAGGCCAGCAAACAGCACTCTTTAACCATGTCAAAATCATTATTCTCTACCACGAACCGGAGAGCATTCTTGGGGTTAGGAGCGATGATATGATGATTGTAGGAGCCGAAGTGGGACTAATAAGGTGGGTAGATACCTGCTTTACCTTCCTATCTCTCTTGTTATTTTATTATGTTCCCCTGGCCTATGGTCCAGATCCAGTGCTTTGCCATATGTATTTTCTATAATCCATGTTGCTTTCTTTTTTATATTCTCTTTTGTTACTGAACCAGGATCATGTGTACGTTTTGGTGTATATTATTTTCTATATATTATTATAGGTCTTAGCATGGTATGGTGGCGGCCCATCGTATTGTAGGTACTAAGGGTCATTTCATACCTGAATAATATATGTGTAGGAGTATACCATTCTATACCATATCTTATCTTATCCTGTCATATCATATACCTTTTACATACGCATATTACTGGTCTCTTACCTACTCTTTACCACACTGTCATTTTTGCCCTTTACCCATTGATCAATCAGTTGAGGTTAACTAATACATTCAATCATTCTGGTTTATTACCTAATACCATCATATACCTTACAATACAGTCGAACTAGCTGCGAGAATGAGGATACGGTATTGCTTAAACCATTGGAGAAGGGTCAGACGCAAGCCATTACCTATACCTATGAGGTTACCTTTGTGGTGAGTGAGAGGCCTCCTTAACTTACCTTTCATTTTACATTCACCCCATTGTAGTATGTAATGCTTCATATCTGTATTTCCTTTTCTGTTTAGTTCTTTTATCAATTATATAACATATGGCAGTTATTATCTTACTCCCTCTTTCTCTTTCTGTGTCTCTCTCCTCTCTCCTCCACCCATATACATGTATTTTCCAAAAACAATATATAAGTAGGACAGGGTATATTTTACAAAAACGAAAAACCCTTAACCATTCGGTATCTACCAAAACAAACCAGAATACTCGTATTTATATATTGCCTCTCTTATCTCCTGCTGTACTATTATACTTCCTTATATAGTAACATGATCATTCCTAATACATAGAGTAACCCACTGTATATGTATACACTAAACACTATACACTAAACACTAGGCAGATGATAGCATTGATATTAAGGATAATGTGAAAGGGTAGTTATGGAGAGTGTAGAGACACACTAGGGTTAGGGTTAGAATGGGAGGATGAATCGTACATCAATAAAGGGTTGTGTATAGGAAGGTGTAGTATAGGTATGAGCAGATGTTTATATAGACTGAAAAGCCATATATGCATACTATCATACATACTATATACTATCACACATACATACAATTATACTATTGGACCCTTTCTTCCCTACTAACCCTAACCTATCCCCCATCCCTATTACAGAAGAGTGACATCTCATGGATATCACGATGGGATCGCTATCTTGAGATAGAGAATGCTGATATTCGTTGGTTGAGGTGGTGACCCTTATAGTGTACATAGATTAAGTGTTATGCTATGTTATGTTCTTGTTGTTGATGTTATTATTTATAGTACATATTAGTTGTATTGTTTTCTTTCTTGGTATTGTTATTATTTTCTGTTTATATAATTACTGTATTATTTCCTTCTCCCTTCCTCACCTTTCATCACCTCTCAATCGTACATATATCATTACTTTTCCTTTTTCTAGGGAAATCTATATATACGACACTTGCTTGTCTATACCCCTACTCAGTTTCACGCGGACCCCGGATAATTATACGACACATACACACACATATATATATATACTATGTAAATGCACTGAATTGTCTCCAATCCTTAGGTAATGACAAAGATAGCACCCTTTTGTACGCTAGCTCTTATTCCATTTTACATTTATTATATCAAAACATGTTATGTTTGTTGCTGCCCCGAGACATGTCTTTATATATTAACATTAGAGATCCCCTTGCATCTAGTTTTACCTATATATGTATGTGTGTGCAGTAGTATGATAGCAGGACAATAAATATGATGGTGTATGTATTCATTTTTTTTCTGTTTAACACAGCATTGCCAACTCTTTGATTATTGTTGTGTTCCTGTCTGGAATGGTGGGAATGATTCTCGTGCGCACTGTGTACAAGGATATCGCCCATTACAATCGGGAGGTGGTTAATGAGGTTAGTGCATATATGTGCATGTGTATATGTATGTGTATATATATGTATATTGTATATGTATATGTACATGTGTATTGTATATGTATGTGCATATGTACATGTATATATATATGAAAAAAAAAGGGCCCTAACTCCATGCAATGTGAGGTGTTAATAGGAAGAACAGCTAGAAGAGACAGGATGGAAGCTGGTACACGCTGATGTCTTCCGCCCACCTAAATACTCTATGCTACTCTCTGCATTGGTAGGGTCGGGGGTTCAGATACTGGGCATGATATTTATTACCCTAGGTAGGTTATTGTTGACACTAATGCATTTGGTATATACATATATATACAACATAGAGCCTCCTTACCATACTGCCTTGTCACACAGTCTACCACGCATCTTTCTCTCTTTCTTTCTCTTTTTTGGGGGGGGGATGGCAGAGGTGATATTTGTTTTTAATATACTATGTACTTCTTTGTATAACTCTATACATATATCTGATATATGGCGTGTACATTGTTTTCATCGTGTGAGTTTATACGTACATACATATGGGTATATGGAGAGAATTATACAGTATAATCATTAGTATATCATTGATAAGCGTAGCAGTGTGTGTGTAATAAAGAGAAGAGGTATGTATAATGTTTCTATTTATCACACACCATATACTAGGACTATATACTATTTACTATTTAAGATATTACCCTTTATACTGCTTTTACAATGGGCAACCCACCTATAAAATCAATAATTGTCTTATGGAATACTAGAAAAATACCTATGTTTTGATATAATGTTGAAATAACACAAAATGTCTTGCTTCTCCTTCTTGTTGCAATCTATCTTATTCCTTTGCATACATGCACATAACTACACACAAAACAGTTATTTTACTTTCAATCTAGCAGATCCATATGATTGCACCTCTCGTTTTCTTTTTTATGTTCATCTTCTTTCATTGTTCCTTCACTTACTCATCTAACATGCATAGACGTGCATATATATGTATATAACCTGGGAGAGTCTGTATTGACTGCACTCTTTTGAATTCCATGTCGATTTGTAGCGTGACATTGTTATCTAATACCATGTTTTTGTTGTGGTACACTACTGCTATATCCATAAGATATGCTAGGTTAAACCCTACTCATCTGTCTTCCTTCGTGCAGCCTTTGCTTTCCTCCACCTTCTTTCGCCCATGAGCCGTGGCTCTATCCTAACCGCAGCAGTAGTGTGGTTTGTCTGTCTGGGCACCCCTGCTGGCTACACCTCTGCCCGTCTAGATAAGATGTTTGGTGGATGTCGCTGGAAGACTACCGTGCTTCTAACTGCCCTGCTGGTGCCGGGGTAGGTTGATCTTTGATCTTTCCTTCTCATATTTCCTCTACATATATATATAATCACAATAATAGTATATACATTATAAAAATGATTGAGTTCTGGTTCATGGGCCATGTGATTGGAGAGAGCTTATTGGGGCTAAGTCACTGATTTTTAGTGCCAATGTGCTAAGAAGATTGTAATTTTAGTATAGAGAGATTATTTATTTTATCTTTTTATATCTTTTTTCTTATTGACTCCCACTAGAACTCACCACCTACCTACGAATCTATCTTTAATAGGACACTGTTTGGAATATTTATTATTCTGAATACTGTGCTGTGGGCCGAGGGGTCAGCTACTCATGTATCGTTCTTACCAATGCTCTCTCTTATGGCAATGTGGTTTTTTGTTTCACTTCCTCTTACCTTCTTTGGGGCTTACCTCGCCTACAAAAAACCAGTAAGTTTATAGCTTGTGAGAGGAGAGGGTGAAAGAGAGAGGATGTAATAGGAAAGAGTGTATGGGTTATGAATATATATACATTTATACTGTAATATTATCATATTATTATACTTAAACTGTTCAATTAATATACTGTCATACATATATATATAGTGCAAAATAGTGAGAGATAGATATCCTGGGAGCGCTAATAACGGCATACCAAGAACCATTGGTATAAGTGTTTTAAGTTTAATTTATTGAAGTATGGCTATATTTCTATAGTTATATATGATAAACAGGTAGTGAGCTTACACTTCTATGACTAAATTCTTGACTAATATTTAATTACTATAAAAGGCTATCGAGTCTCCAATGAGCGTCAATCAAATTCCGAGGGAGATCCCTGAGCAAGTAGGGATTGGCATACTGCCATTTGAATTTTAATTTTCTTTTGGTGATTGGTGATTCTTATAGCGATCTGTACACCACATATATATATTTGCACCTGTATTTTGTACGAAAGATATGAATATGTATTGGTTATGATGTATATGCAGTGTTGAATGACGTGGTAGTTTTCCCCTGGCGATTAGATATATATGTAGAGTATAGTGGTGTTCATGTATCCATATAATGTTGCTATGGTATTTTGGATAGAGTTAAAAATAATAAAGCTGTTCTACTGGCCGCAACATACTTACGTAAATAATACATTATTGGGCTTTATCATATAAAGAAGTACTAATAAATTGTATAAATTGTGTATCTACTATATTATTTTATGGTGTATCGCTTATAGTCATTGATACTTGCTAATACTTACCAATTACAGCACTTCTACATGCGAAGCATTCCATCTATCCTACTTGGTGGGGTTCTCCCCTTTGGTGCTATCTTTATTGAGCTGTTCTTCCTGCTTAACTCCATGTGGTGCGTATGTTTGTTTATTCCTAACTATACTATACTAGACTATACTTTGTTGTATTTCTGTATTCTTTCATTTATATATAATTATATTACTGTAGCATTATTATAATAATTATATTACTATACCAAATCTTGTACATAAGCCTTAAGGTTCACAATTAAGATACGTAGTATTATAACTATATTATATAGTATGTAAAAAATGGTAGAAATGAAAAGAACAACACTACTATACATATGCACATCATTGTTTTTCTGTAGTTTCATCAATATTCATTGTCTCATAAACTACTCCAGATGTTAATTGAAAGACATTTTGTTTAATGATAATATTATTTTAATGTTATCGACCTCCTGCATGATTGTACTATGCCTTCCAGTATTAATAGCAACCTAATCAGATATTTGGAGCTATGAGATAACAATAGATCTAACAATAATTAATTACTCATTCACATACTACACTTGGTCTACAGAGAAAGAGATAAGATTACAATATTTAAACTAGTAAAAAAGCTCACTTGTCTACTATCAATATATACAACTCTACACATATTAACATAAAACTGTTACAGGAATCACAAACTGTATTTCCTTCCCTTCTTCCTGTTCCTTGTCTTCCTTATCTTAGTGATCTCATGTGCCGAGGTCACCATTCTCCTATGCTATTTCCAGTTGTGCGCTGAGGTATTTATTTCATTTCACTTCTCTCGTCTACACATGTTATATGACAATGTTATGTCTCTTCTATTGTTGTATGATAGTGTTTTATTATAATGCTATGTTATATTGTTCTATTCTATTGTTATATTTCATTCATTGCAATTCCTGTAATATATACTTTCTATTCTCAATTCTTGTTTCCACAATATTTCTTAATAGCATGAACATATATATATCTGCTCAAAGGCATATTTATTAGCCTGTATTACAAGGCCTATATTAACTATATATGTCTACATCCTAATAGATTAACAATAACCACGGTTATAGCATATAACATAAAACATATAACATATAACATAATATATATATACTCTAATACGCTAACATTATCCATGACGATAACCTCTACCCCTATACCACAGGACTACCACTGGTGGTGGAGGTCGTATTTCCGGGGTGCCTCTACGGCGTTCTATCTAATGGTCTACTCTCTTTTCTATTTCTTCACGGCTCTGACCTTTCGCAAGGCCTCCAGCACCTTCCTTTATTTTGGGTTTATTACCATGATAGGCTTAGGGTTTGCCGTTATGACTGGTATGTGTTGCTTGTATTAATGTATGAATTGTATTAATATCTGTTATTATCTCTCTAAGTATCTCTAAGTATGACATGCATTCTGTTGTATTATTTCTTTCTTTGCGTATTACATAACTATATGGTTATTCTCTTTGCTATCCCCCATTTATCATACTACCCCTACCCTATATATTTCTTTTCCCTTGCCATCTTATCTTATCGCAAATATACTAATCACATCTTAAAGTCATGTCATTCTCAGTTAATAATTCGTGCCTGTACCGATCATACTATTACATTAAATTTTTTAACTTTCCCTATAAAGCGAATTAGATGTTCTCAGACTTTCAAGTCTTATTTGCAGTTTTTTCGGTTATTGATTGTTTTAAAAAG
The DNA here is from genome assembly GCA_002751075.1 of Ichthyophonus hoferi. Taxonomy (NCBI): domain Eukaryota; class Ichthyosporea; order Ichthyophonida; family Ichthyophonidae; genus Ichthyophonus; species Ichthyophonus hoferi. The sequence continues at coordinate 15,317 of NAOQ01000394.1, forward strand.
TTTTAAATGTCAAATTCAACAATTAATATAGTAAGTATAGTAAGTGATGTAGTAAGATAATATGCAATATAGTAAAACAGTTATGTAGTAGTAAGGTAATATATAATATAGTAATATAGTAAAAGTGATATATTAGTTATGATTCTCTACCAGTGTCGCATATACATTACCAGTATCGTCCAACCACATTTGATGTGTACTACACCCTATCTATTTCTTCCTCTCTTCCTCTCTTTGCCCCTCTCTATCCTCCTCTCCCTCCCTTTATAGAAAATTGACACAATATTCCTATGCACATATATATATGAGGTTGGCTTCCTAAGTATACATGGCTGACCCGACCATTTTCCTCCTTTTTACCGCACACACACATTCATTTACCTACACTACATACACTTACACCTCTCTCTCCACTCCCACGATATCACAACATACAAACATACATAATATACATATATGCAGGCTGTGTAGGATTTTTGTCTTCAATGCTCTTTGTCAGAAAAATTTATGGATCCGTTAAAATCGATTAGATTCATTTCAACCAATCAAACATTTACTAGTTTTATTATAGGAAAGAATATAATAGAATACCACTAGGGTATAGATAGTTAAAAGATATATGAATTAATACATAAACCTGCCCAATGCTTAGATATAAAGTCCATCTAAACTGTTTGTGTGTATTCCATGTGTTTTTTTATATATATAACTATCAGTTAATGAATTAGTAGGGCAAGAATGCCTATGCGGTCAAAGTTTCTATGGCAATTTCCATAGCAATATATTATATATGTACATACGCAATATAAGATTGTGCGCTGGTGTTTATATTATATTTGTATATGTCTAATCTCCTCGTTAATTGGCAGATCACCATACACGTTGCATTATTAAACAATTAATTACTGTCTAAAGTATGTAGTTATAAGATATATATAGTGTATAATGCTAGTGATTGGTTATAGGTCATAAACAATAGGTCAATTATAACCAATCGTATTATTTCATTTTGATTAATAAAAAGATAAAGCAAAGCACCCAACAAGAGGACCCCACAGTTTCAATGAATGACCAAATTAGTGATCTCGCCCTTGTTACTCTAAAAATTAAAATTTATACCAATAAGAACAGCCAATCATGGTGGTTGAATGGATCTAGTTTCTATAAATTATAAAAAAGATAACACGAATGATATTTTCAATCTTTCAACATTCTATTACATTGTGTCACAGAAATATGAATGAAAAGACCAATCTTATATAAATACATGAGATCCGTTTATATATATGCTATAGTATATTTTTAGTTAATTCACTGTCAGAGATTGAGGGCTAGAATGTATGCATCAGGTGGTTGGAGTTGCTTGTAGTAATTTGACTGGACACCATGAATGGTGAAGCCAAATTTACCGTAGAACTTTACCCCTAACTGTGTGTTTATATGAATATGAGAATATGAATGCATGTATGTATATATAGATAAGTATTAATGGATATATCTACGTAGATGTGCAACAGTAAACATGTAGAGAGAAATGAGAAAATAATAATATACTGTATTAGTCACAGCCAGTCTCTATACAAATAACCATGTAGAGACACTAGAGTATATGTATACATAAAACATAAAACACATTCATGAGTACTTATATGTATAGAATAGAATAGAGAAAGATGCATGAAATAACTCAATAGAAACATAAAACAAATCTAGAGTACTAACTACATTACATAAGATAATATTACCCACTACATCTTTACATATTAATTCATTAGTTAGCGTATTACCTCTATTGGTATATACTAACACGATCACAAGAATTAAAGACATACTTATAACCACAAGCTTTTCATAGAATACTATTGAACTAACAACCATTCATAAATTTTTCCTTTGATATATATTGTGGTGTGTATGTATATCAAATATGACTAAATGAATGATTTTAATGTGCTGCTCAATTTATATTCCAAAAAAAAAAAGCATAATAAAAAATATTAAGTGTTTGGATGATTATATTAATCATAAAAGTCCATATAATATAAAAAAAGATATGTTTATGCATGTATCTACCAGTGATGGCAGTAGACTATATGTATGAGTACATAGAGATAGAAAGGCAATATATGTTATGTTTTAAATTCAATGTAATATAGCATAACATAATACACACTATACCTCGTTAGACACATGTACATGTAAATAGATCTGGCTGATGTTTCCGCTCTTTCTGCAATAGTCTATAATATGCCGTAATAGTGTACTCCCTGTGAAAAGAATGGGTGTTTTAAGTTTGGATATAAAATTTAAAAAGACTACGTTATTGGTGAATATGATAGGAAAGACAGGAATAATATAATGAAAGAAATATGTGTGGGGGAATAGAATGATATGTTAAGGGGCGTGTACAATTAACTATGTCATAGAGTCAATAAAACGACAGCACTTGATAAGCCAAACAACATACGCGGTTAGTCTAGATTAAAATGATATTGTACAACTGTATATCTGTATTGATGTATTTATGTGTGGGCAATTATCACCATATATATACGCATGTATGTGCGTGGGTTAAAGAAAAATACACACACCAAACCAGAGAATATATTATATTGGATAGTAATAACTAAAAAAACACACACCAATTCCCATATGTCGATATCTTGCCTGGCAGCCTAGTGTCATAATGTATACTTTGATATTTTTTCCTTTATGGACCGGTTCTATTCTACCACTCTCTGGTTGGGGTTCAATCTTACTGGTATTGCTATTTTTGCTGCTCTCAGTCAATGCACACTGCGTGGGTCTGGTAGGGTGGGGTGGCTGGATAGATGGTTGTGTATATACATATAGAGAAGAAAAAGAGAGAGGAAGATAGGAGATAGGTAGATAGATAGAACAGAATAAAAGGTGTGTAAATGACAAGGTACTTCAAGTATTTCATTTATAAATGATAGTTATAGTTAGATTATACTTCATCCTCGATAGATTTATTAGACATACTCATCAACATATATATGCATACTTACACCTCAACCATATCTATTTATCCCAAGACAATACATTAATAAATGCTTTCACAATAGTCGCATTCCAAACTATATCAGCATATCACACAATTACAAGCATAATGACAGCAAACATACGCTATTTTCTGCTTGTGTCTCCACATCAATTGCTCGTTCCTTAAAAACTACTCTCGGGTCTCTATTGAAAGAAAGCCGTGTGGGAGCTTGATTATTCAATGCAGTAAGAGTGGAGAAAGCCAAACAGTCATTCGTAATCGACGTGGTAGACGTAGTAGACGTGATGGATGTAGTAGAGTTAGTAGTGGTAAGGCAAGGTACATGTGGGGATAGAGTTGTATGGCTGGGTGGACCAGTTGGTCCTTCGCTATTGTCTGCACATTCCTCTGGTCGACAACAGATGGCCCCTACTACACTGTCACCCACAAATGCTATTCGTTGGGTAGTCAGATTATGGATTGATTAACACATCATATCGATACTGGTAATGGGCGTTAGTGAGGGAAGAGGGTAGAAAGATATGTGTTGTTGAGGGAGATGGAAATAGTAGGAATAGAAAGGAAAGAGACAGAACGAAGTAGCAAGAAAACAGAGATTAGAACGAAAATTTGCCGGCCATTATTTGTTTAATTTCATCCTAATCAAAGGATTATAAATAATATCATAGATCACCCCATTATCTCTCCAATCACTGCGGTCTCTTAATACCATTGTCTTCTACTTTCTTAAGTCTCCATAACACATTGATGTTTAGCAACCTAGATTACATATATCTATATCAGCCTAATACTATTATTGATTATGATCCCAAATTAAAATAGGTCGATAGGTTTAAGAGGCAAAAAAAAAAAGAAAAATGTACACAAATGCACACAAACAATGACCCGATTCCTGCTTCCATATATATGTAGTAGCCCACATCTCCGCACAATCAACCCTCTATTCTAATTTTACCCCCTATATATGTTCATATCCATATACAATCAAGCCGAAACACCATGGCCAATCAATAAAAAACAACGCAAGAAAAGACCCAATCAATCAACCCTGTAACTACAACACATTGTAGAGTCGGTGGATAAAACTAACACAATAAAACAATAAAAGCAGTATAAAAGAGATTAAATACATACCTAGTTTAACCAATTCATCCAGGCTCAGTAGACTATTATAAAACTTAGCACTGTAACGTACAGGGAATACCACAGAATGCAGTATTCGAAGAGCCTATGTTCAAGATACCATATATAGGTATAGTGTTAGTCATATAATAGCCTATAGATATATGTATACACATACAGCACTAATATATATATGTGTGTATGTGTGTGTGTGTGTGTGTGGATGTGTGTGTGCATACATGTGAGTATATATATATATATGTATGGACGCAGGTATATATGTATGTAATTATTGTGTTGCAGCATCTTACTGTCGTCTGGGGCTGGCCCCTAGCAAAATATGCACTAAATACACAGGTACATAAGAAACATGCCAACATACAAATATGAAAATATGTAAGTTTATACACATACTTATATAACTCTAATACTTCTATTCCATGACTTTACATTTACAGCAGCAGCCAACCATATAAGGGTTAAATAATCTTATTTATATATAGATGCAGTAGCCAGTAAAATCACCTTCATATGTTCGGGTGTTAGATTTCCTAGATGATAGAATGGATCTCGTTTCTTGGTTGGTCGCTATGGCAACCAAACAGTGTTAGACAAGAGATGCTATTGGTCACAACCATATGTTGCTCTAGATGCTTAGCGAAGTATATAGATATTATGTAGTTATGGTTATGGTTGTACTTATGATTGTATTAGTAGTAGTGTGGCAATCGTGGTTTTGTTGACGGGAAAATATAGGTATTTTATTTGAGTAGATAAACAAGCCAACCTACTAGTATATACGTTTTATCATATATAGTATAGTATGTATATCTATAAAACTATATAAATAAACGTAAATATAGAAATAGGAATAGTATTTTGCCTTTGCATTGTACCAAGTAGGAGTATTCTTGAAAGAAGAAAGAGTGAGTTAAACCGTACTTTCCCTCCGCCTTCCTCACCCTCCCTTCTAATTAATTATCACACTCTCTCCTAGTCCCACCTTATATCTATATACCTGTCTGCATGTTTTGCATGTACTCACTGGTGAACCCACTCTATAGCTACCCCACCATACTTAGAAAGGCTACATGGTTACCTACGATAACACTAAAAGAGCAAGGTGTATGAAAGAAGGAATCGTGGTAGTAGTAGGAGTAGTAAGATTGAAAAGGAAAGAGAGTAAGGAAAGTAGAGGTGACACAGAAAACAGTCAAGAACAGCATAGCCTCCAAGACAGAGAGACATACTTCCTCCTCTGCCATGTCCGAATCGCAATCCAACCGTTTTCCTGCCGTCAAGGTACTTGTTTGCTCCATCATGTGCAAGACTACTCTTCAAACACTTAGTAAGTGGGATTGATATTTATCGAGAGAGAGAGAGAGAGAGAGAGAGAGAGAGAGAGAGAGAGACATTGCCTGAACACGTAAGTATGCTCTGTGTACCTTTATATAATGGAATATAGTAGTAAGGACTTTATATGACAAAATATTTTCACAACATTTCTTGGTATATCTCTTTCTTTTCCACTAATATATGTATTACACGTAATATACAACCACCTGTTTATCACTCGACTGATTATTGCTGTTGTTTGATAATGAAAGCACTGGGGTAAAAGCTGTCGCTACGTTCAATATACTAATATTTAAAAATCAATAACTAAAATGAAAGTTAAAAGTCACTCACAATATTCATAAGAATTAGAAATAGTTCCCATCATAACGGTAATCCAGACGTAACTATAAAAAGTATAAACATAGGGCAATAAATATAATAATATACCAATTGTAACAGTCTATTAAGTATAATCGAGAGAAATGAGCAGACAAAGCCACAGAGAAAGATAGAACAATTGCCACTATATATGGTTATTTTAAGGGTTGACATTCTTGAGTGAGGTCATGATTGTTGACTATCATTTGTATAGTTTTTATCTTATATATGAGAATGACTTCGATACTATTTTGGCTATAAACTAAATAATACTTCCCAAACTACGTAAAAAAAGATAAAAGAGTAAATATCTAATAATAAGATTTTTGAAATTAGGTTTCAGACAGAAATTTACTTTGTGCAAATGATAAGTGATTCATTAGCAACTATTTGGTAGAATAGTTGACGTAACATCATGATCTCATGGGTCACGCATTCCTGAATAGATCTAGATCGCAAAGGATAAAATAACTAAAATATAGATCGATCGGATAAACAGACCATGCATAAAATACGAAGACAAATAATAAATATAATTAATGGTATCTGACAAAATGGGGCTAGTTTTAATAGGCACTAGCAAGCCGCTGCAGGGATGTATAAGAGGAATAAGGCCTTGTTGCATGAGACGATGTCTGTGTAATGCGACTATACCCACTGGGTAAGGCATTGCTGTATGTAAAGTATAATAGGCACTGGGACATATTGACGTAAGGTTTAACAATAGTTCACACAGTGAGAGACGACAAATGGCATGTTATTAAGGCATGTTTGCAATTTCAACACTCGCTTTCAAACATATACATAGTTGTATATAATGTACGTGTAGTATACATATACTGTATCCATATGATACATATATATATATTATATACACATCATAGTCATATTTTATTCATATAGTGTTTCCTCTTGTTTTTTATTTCTCCTTTTCCCTCTATTATGTTTTTATCATTCTACAGTGCTTTATCACAACATTTTCTAAAAACATATTAAATTTTATTTTTATGAACCCGTTTCCTTACCTTTACAACACGAACATGTGTACCTTATCTTACCTTACCTTTACTTGCGTACACTCACTTCTATATACATATTATATATATACATATATATAGTACCTCTCAAATTGCTAAAGATAATATATCGTCAAAAACAAACCCACAAGCTACGGATTATAGTACTTATTTGGAGAAGGCAAGAAAAAGTCTGGCAGAAAAATTACTTCAACAGCATAAGAATAGGGTGGGTGTCATGGCTCTATCATAGTGCACCTTTTAAAAACAAATATTGGTTATGTGATGTTTTTCATATATGATAATTGATCTGTTTTTATGTTTTTATTTTATTTTTTGCTGTCAGGCTTATTGTTTATTTTTTCTCTTTTATTTTTTATTTTTACGTAATAGTGTGTTTTTTCTCAGCCCAATATACACAATATTAGTATAGAATCAATAGTAATGGTGTATGTCAACAATCAGTTATAAAATATATAGCAGAATTCCTTATTACA
>NAOQ01000394.1:26366-43731 GCA_002751075.1 Ichthyophonus hoferi
ATATATATATATATAGGTGTATCTGTTTGGATTGTATTTGTGTGCTAGATATGTATGATATGCGATGAGTTTTTTTAAAATATTTTAATAAAATTTATTACTATATTATAGCCAATGACACACCACCAAGTACACCTTCTTTCTCTCTACTAGCTATTATATAGCAATAAAACTAGAGCCATTAATATACCATGGGCATATATAATGTATCTTTTTAATGACTGTACACCATTGGCTGGGATATATTATATACTGTGAATACTTTTTATACTCTCTGATTATTTATCTTTGTCTAATAATATGATATTTTTATTCTTTAACAAACTTAATATATATATATATATATATATATATAACGTATAAAGCATGCTGACATTATATACTTGATACTTGCAACAACATCATACAACCCAGTAATACATCTTAGGTATATTTAAATAATATATAATATTTTATACTACACACTCTTCCTTATTTTTCTTGAATGTTTATGAATATAGTAAAGTATAAGACGTTTCAATGCTGGTTTTAATTGGTTCATTAAAAACTATATTTTTATTCCCTTACTTAGATGCACGAATACTTAAGGACTAGATCGAATTTAAAACGAATTATAATACTATTGGATGCCAGACACGGAATAAAAGCTGCTGATGAAATATTTATGGATGCCTTAGACACGTAGGTTTGATAGGTGGAATAAAATATTACAGCATTGTATTGTGAGTGGTGTATATTAATAAGTTAAAAGATATATAATAATGACATGTAAGAGTAGGATATGGTATTATATCACTTGGTTATAAGTAGTGTATTAATAATAAAAAGCATACATAACTACACTAATACCAACAATCATTGATTGTAGAAATATATATATATATATATATATAATAGTAACATGACCACTACACCCTAATTGTTCATTATTATTTTTTACCTTTTGGTACTACCAAATATAATTTTCTGTCTATGTCTGCTAGATGGGTTATATATTATATCTTTATATACTATATGCATTATGTCTCCATCTCCATCTTAATGTATACTAAATGGGCGGAGATGTGTACAGGTACAAGGTGAAGTATCAGGTAGTATTAACAAAGTGTGATATGGTAGAGACAACTGAACTGGCAAGAAGAATTACATTGGTTAAAGAGGTAAGACAGGGATTGGATTGGCGTATAATAGTCAATAGTATGTGTATGTATAATATGTATGTGTATGTAAGTATGATAGTATTTATGATATTATACTAAGTATGCACATATACATCATATGACCAATTCCTTCTCTCTCAGGCAATACAGTTTAGACGTAAAGCCCTTGACTACGTCACACCCGTTAGTCGATTTAGTGAACTGAGTTTGAACTTATTACGTAAGGATATGCTATTTTTAGCCGACAATACCGCCAGAAAAAGCACCTTACCAAGTTATGCAAATGCAAGTGAATATTAGGTATAATTAGGTAAGAATACAGTAATGCTGTTAGTATTTGGTATAAAAGCTATCATATAACATACCCGTGTTAATGTATACTTGCTTTATTTTGAATACGTGGCCATGGGCCACTTTTATAAATAAAGTAAATAAACATTACATTATATTTAATGTTTCTATTGGAGCTCATGGTTTTAAAACGCATGCGCCAATATCTGTAGGTTTAATTATGAATCACTGGGTTTTATTGTGCAATTCATTATAAAAAATTCTGTTTGTTTTAAAAAATAAGCAAACAAATCATCACAAAGCTTTTAATTTTAATAATAAAAAATAAACCAATTATAAATTGGTCATGAATCATTGCATCAAGAATGCAAGATAAGAAACATCACCCAAGTGTTGCATTTCTGGCTATAAAAAACTATAGAATACATTAACCCATATAATGTCTGTCTATATATACACTAGTTGTACAGTATTATAGTCTATTACCTCTATTTATCAGTACTCAAAACCTTATGGAAGAGCTCCCTTAGCTCCTCCACTGTGTAAGTCTTATCAGAACTGGCATGGCTTAGTAGCTCCTGAGCTATGTCCTCTTTACTCTCTACCATCTCGGGTAGTTCCAAAGTGTTTTGGATGGGGGTCTTGGGTAGGAGTGGTTTAGAGGCTGTAAGGTAGAAGTGAAGGGGGTAAGAGAGGGGCATGTATCAATCGGTATATATGCATGTATACCTTCCTCTCTTCCTACCTACCTACCTACATGCATGCGATAATAAATTACATATAAAGAGAACGTACCTTTCTTAGCTGACTCCTCGGGGCTCATTGGACTGGGTGCATTGTAAGCAGCTGTTAGGGCCAGTCCCCGTGCATAGGTATAGTAACGGCCCAGCTGCTCCCAATCAATTAGCTCCGATAAACGCTCTGTGCGGTTTCTCAATTGGATACGCTCACGACGAGATAACTGTATATAGATGTATGTGTATGTGTATGTGTATGTGTATGTGTAGGTGATCGAATCGGAAATTAAAGGAGGGGTTAGTAATTAATGAATTATATGTTAATGGGTGTAATAAGTAGCATTAACAGGTGCCATAGACGGATTTTATGAGAAATCAATGATTGGTTAGATAAAAAATAAAAATAAATCAAATATATATAACCCTAACTATTACAATTACTATATTACCACACTTTTACTCTTACTGACCTTGCAGAAATTATACATGATCTTGGTTAACTGGCGCACGGAGTCTTCTCCGCTCTGGAAGCGTCTATCAATAACATAGGTACCGCAAGCATCATGATCCTTAACATGCTTCTCAATAAAGCCGCCAAAGCCAGCAAGGTTAGAGGTGATAGAAGGCACACCCATCACAGTGCACTCGGCTGGTGTATATCCCCAGGGCTCGTAATAGGAGGGGAACACACCCAAGTGGGTACCACGCACAAAGGAGTCGTAGTCTAAGGGTAGGAGAGGAGAGGTTGAGGAGAGAAACTGGGGGTGGAAGATGACCTGGGCAGAGGATAGGTTGTTAGGATGATGTAGGGGGTAGGGTAAGATATAGTGGTATTGTGATTAATAATATCACTACTGTGTATTTGACCTCAATTGGGTCAGGATTGGACTGTCAATATAAGTAGAGATGTATGGTATTTATACCTTTACACGATCATGGTTATTATTGAATAGCTGGCATCTACGAAGATTGCAAAGGACTGGGTCGGTGGAGTCATCCACTAGATTGTGCGTCACAATAGGAGGAAGGGCATTACGCTGTGGGTGTAGGCCGGATGTTATGTATTAATATAATGGCCAACGAGATATACAAATGTATGGTGGTTCACTCGACGGTGTAGCGATGGATAACCAAATTTAATAACACAAATAAAACATATATACTCAAAAGTAGAGTATCTATGATAAATAAATAAAATGGTATACTATTATATAAGCGCCATTTTTCAGTGCTACTAGCATACATAAACACGCTTGAGGGTGTGTTTCATTTAAAACAAAGCCAGTAATTTTAACCAATGTGTATTCATTTTAAAATAAATAAAAGATGATATGAAGTGGTTATACGCAAGGATATGCTTCACAGTATATATATATATATAATAGCATTTAAAGTAATAGAATATGCCAACCTTGTAACTAAATATGCAACGTTTAAGCTTAATGGAGTCCTCCTTTGACAGGAGCTCATCACTTCCAGTCTCAGGTATACGACCACTCTGACAGATGTTTAGCAGTCTTTGCCCATAGCTCTTCTCTACCTCACTAACTGTATCCGCCAGCTAATGGTGGGTGGGGTTGTGTAAGAAGATTGCAATCGTACTATGAGATTATGATGTGTTGGATGATTGGAAAATAGAGTTTTGATATAGGAATATAGGATAATGATGATTGGATATGGGTGAATACTAAAAGGTAGGAAAGGAAGAATATCATTGGATAATAATCATTAGAGAGATAGAGTATCCACTACCACACCTCATTCCTCATACCTGTTTAGCCACAGCCTGACCTTCCAGTGCATCCACATTCAAGGAGGTGGTCTTACCAGGCATGATAATAAAGGCCACAACGGTCATGTCACTCTTGGCTGCCACTAGCTCTCCATTGAGACGGGCCAGGGACTAGGGCAAGGGAGGAAGACCAATGGTAAGGTGTTTATAAAAATTACTAGGTAATATGATTGGGATAGATGGGTACTAAAGGCGTGTTGCAGGTTTTAAGGGAGCTAGGTTGTATGAGAACATAAAATATATAAAATTAAATGGTGCTAGTTATTGGATGGATTGTAGGTGTTATATGGTAAGTGTGTCAAACTAGTTGTTATATTATTTCATTATTACTATATTGTTGTGTTATTAATAAAACAAATATGTACATACAATATAAATATATAAACCCATGCGTACAATAAGAATACAGCACCAGTAGCTACATCAATATAGAAGTATCATATAGATAAATAACTATACATATACCTTTATATACGCTTTGAAAGATTAAAAAAAAAAAATCTTAAAGGTAGATTATATATGTATACTAACCTCAATAAACATATCACAACCTTTGTTAGTAAACTCGTAACGGCCAGCGGTGAAGAAGTATAATGTCTTATCAAGATCAAAGTTGAGATGTCCGTGGAAGTGACCCCGGATAAACTGTTGGATCTTTCCCTTGGCCTGATGTATAGTTATGTTAGTGTGTATGGTAATGGATATGTCTGTATGTATGTTTGTGTTGATAGGCATATATATGTAGATAATAATGAGTCAAAAGAGATTTCACTACGCATAGAAATATTCCTTGATAAACTGCAGTATTTTTCCACAGTGTGGGAATGTAAAAGCAAAAGCGCATATATCCTAATTATACTAAGGATATAACATATGTAGAGTGTAGGGGAGAGAATGATGTGGGTGCTAGCCTACTAGCCTGGTAAGTAATAAACAATAAACAGTAGCATATCCCCACACAGTGCCACCTATACTATACCTGAGCGTGAAGGTTTTGGAACTCGTGTAGAGCAGCAAAATGCTGTACATTGAGACCATTGGGTGTGAGCACATCAGGCTTGCGTTTGAGTAGGTATTCGGCCTCTATACCGGTGATTTCACTCACAGTTGTAAAGATGTGTGCGCAGTGTGCGGCGGCACGTTCAATGGCATACCTACATATAGTAGGAGCGAGTGAGTAAGTTTTAAGGGTAAGTTGGGATGGGTTGCATTATGATATAGTATGGTATAGATATGGTATAGTATAGTACGGTATGGTATAATAAAGTAGATTAATGTATAACATGATATATACCTGTGATAAATCTGTCGATGGCCGGCCTCATAATCGCAATCTACATTAGCCAAGTTGTTATAAGCATCAAACGCAGGATCGGCACAGAGGTAGCGGCCCAATAGAGTGGCGTGGGTGGTAAAGGCCGTTGCTACGGGCAACTTGTGCACGCGCACAAGAATCAAGCCTACGCCTACCAACCATTCGTGAAAGTGTACCATGGCGCGGAAATCGGGACCCTTATTACTATACGTAGGGTGAGAGAGGGGATTTAAATAGGTGAATAAATTTTAATAGAGATATGATAGGTTGTTGAAGTTCATATTAGTGGATTATGAGAAAGAAAAGGAATTAATTGGATGACATTGAGCGGGAAAAATATAAAATGTTATAGTAGAAGAAGGAGCCGTAAGTGTAGTTCAAGTAAATGATAATACACCAATCATGGAAGACCTTCTCATTAGTTAGCAAGGAAGGGTAAACATGTAATTAATGATAATTAATAATAGTAAGAGAATTGCGGATTTGTATATATAATTATATGTATGGGTCTGAATGTGGTTGCCTATACATGTTTGCGGATGTGGGTGTATGAGTATAGGTATATTTATGTGTTTGTGTTTGTGTTCATGTATGTGTCTGTATATAAATATATATATCACGTCATGAACACAAATACAACCTATACCTCTTATGAACGAATTCACCCATCAGCCAATTAACTAAGTTTCCAAATACAATAGCGTTGTTAGTTTCAAAGTCATCGTGGGGTGTATCTAGATGGCAATCTCTCTGGAGATCTGCCCTCCATTGGCCTAATCTAGTCCGGCCAGTCTCTACGTCTAGCAGAATACACTATAGTAGATGTGGGTTAGTAATGATTATGATTAGTAGAGGGATTGTATGGTATAGGTGCAGTAGTAATAGTTAATAGACAGATAGATAGAGAGATAGATATACATGCATACATACATACATTACATAAATACATACCTGGGGGTAACCCTCAATAAGCCAGCGACCTGTAACTACTCTTATACCAGCTGATCGAAGAGCCTCTACCGCAGCCCTTACATGAGGGTCCGCCAACTCAGACGCTTCTACCTCTGTGCGAACTGCATTTTCGTTTACAGGACCTATACAATAGTAATTATCGCCTAACTCTTTTACTGTCACGGGGGCCTTAGAGCGAATAACCGTATAGATACCGCCGACCTTGTTGCATACCTCCCAGGCAACTTCAAATGTTGGGACGGATGCGGGCATGATGCGTATGAATGAGTGTCAATGTTATAATGCTTATATGTGTGGTTTATGTTGAGGTAGGAGAAGGATGGAAGAGGGGAGAGGATTGAGCTAAGTTAGTTAGGCTGTGAGATGAAAGAACTTGAAACGTTTATGTGTTGTACATTTATTGTAGTATAGGAGCTCAAGTCAAACCAACTGGCTCACCTAACTATTTTTTGAAGTGCAAACATATTTTCTTGTAAATAGACAGACTGTATAAAGAGCCATATATATATCCCATATTTCTTCATACTACCATATCTAAATAAATGTAAGATGGAAAAAAAAAAATTAGAAGAACAAATAAGCAAATAACCACCTAAATTAGATGTTCATAAAGTCAAACTAGTTGAACTCTGTTACTCCTCCTTTATTTATGCTAATTATTTTTTGACACCAATGCTCGATATGGTAATAATAATTTTTTATGACTGCTCGTTCTGCTTACTTTTTTAAACCCAATATTTTTATCCAATCATTACTAACTTTCTAGGAGGCACAGTTTCTTGCATACGAACTACGTTAGATAAGAGCTGTTCTTATCAAATATATTGTAATAAATATGCCACCAAAGATGTTTATTGTTTTTAAACCGTAACTGAATTTTTCTTATGAGGTTCCTTCTTGGCAGGTAAGTTCGAGCTAAAATAATATCTGGTACTGTATATTATTACTTTCTCTTGGTTGGTGCCGTCAATATAAATTAATGTCATCCACATACCATCGAGGTAACTAACTATCTTAATCACCGACTCAACTAACAATCATTTACCGCATTACCGCAAGATGTGACGTGCATGCCCTATAGCAATTGGTTACGCCAGCACTCTAAATCAAAAGAGTGACTTAATAAAATAGATTATATTCAGGCTCCCGGACTATCTACCTACACTCAGTATAAATGAGGATGAGGTATATACGTACAGGGTCAGCTGCTGACCTGAAGCCAAGAAATATATGCCGGAATTTCTTGATAACTTAACTGTGATGAATTTAAATTAATCGTTTCAAGACCGCTAACTCTGAACGAATACGTAGTTTGGCTGAAGTTCTGATAACAAGCGGATCACAATAATGGATGGTGCGGTATGTGAGCATCTAACATTAGTGAGGAAATTGATTACAGTCTTCCAAATAAGGACACGATATGTACACATTGAGTTATGATCGGATAATTCTAGTGGCTCAGTGAGCCTCTGTGAATTGCATTAGCCAGTAATCATCTTTACATGCAGTACAATGAGCAAGTAGCACAGGTGCAATTAAAACAAAGGTCAGGAAAGCAAATAATAGAGGCCCATGGTAAGCATGCTTTAGGCATATTCGACAACTCAGCCAGCATTCAACCCTGCATGCACGTATCCATCCGTTCGGGACACAAAAAAAAATGTGCATTTATTATTTTTTATCAATACCATAATATATATATATATATAGTCTCTTAGATGTACATTAGATGATTAGAAGGTATTTGTCAGTATGAACTGCTTACTAACGTCGGATAGTAATAATAGTTATTAATTACATCGTAATAGAGCACTATTACTGATCGGTCTCATTTTGCAATAACTACATTAGCACCTAAGCGCGCCAAAGCATGGATTCCTTTTGAATTAGAGCAAGATATCATTACTACAGCTAGAGAGTCTGTGTACACGTCTTTTACAGGACCTTCACCACTTCAAATGAGTCTTGAGGACAAATCAGACTAGCTAGCTACTACTAACGTTAGCCCAGCAACAGCAACTATTATGTTAATGTTAACACCCAATTGGAGCTACCAAAGCCTGTGGACAGTCACGAGAACTATCACAAATTCCTATATTTATGTATTAATAAAAATTCTGTAATAAACCATATAATCAATTCCATGTCTTTATGCTTAATAGGTCAATGCCCATGTCATAAGCTAAGAGACGAGCCGTGGCAATAATTTTTCATGCTTAGTCCTAAACTAAGAAATCATGTAGGCCCTTTTGTGCATTCATAGCAATTGAACTTAATATAAAACAGGCATACCCACCTGAAGTACACGCAAGCAAAAACAAAGTTACTAATTTCTGAGGAAATTTATTGGTTGTTAACTAAAAACAATTAAGTCTCTTATGAGTAATAATGCTAAAGTTGAGGAAAACACCAGGATTGCAATAGATGTTTTCAGCCTTGCCACAAGACCGTTAACTCCGAATGAACAGTTCGGCCAAAGTTCTGATAGCAACCAGATTATGAAATGATCAGTCCGATATTAGTTAACTGCATAATGCTCTCAACCAGGTAAATAGGGTAAATTGATTTGTCAATACATGGTGAGCACTTCAACTAATGAGGAAATTAGCTAGCAAGCCAGGCCATTCACATGTGAAGACACAAGAGTATTAGATTGTCGAGATATCAGACTATTCTACTGGGCTAAATGATCATCTGTGCGTTGTATAAGGATCTTTATGATCAGTTAGGGGTTTTCGATCCGAATGCTACTCTAATATTGCTTGTTGCCCTTTTTTACCTAAACTAAATATTTGTTCCAATTATTTTGATTACAATAACAGCTCCTTAATTACTCACTGGTCCCGACCTAAATAAAAATTTCGCGACCTGAATCAAAATTTCGCGACCGGAATTGAATTTTTCCTGTTCCGAATTATAAATTGCTAACCAATATTATAAATCGGCCGACCGAATTATAAAATTTTCTGCCGGCCCGAATTAGAACGTGTTGGAGGATCATATATTGTGTGATCTCCACAATCGTGGCCCTAAGACGTATGGTGCTTGTTGAGTGGCGTGACCGTTTCCCCTGTGCCTATTATAGTGTCAACATGTGCAGGTCTTGAAATACCTGACGATTGTTGCAAATATGACGGCAGCCCCCACTATCGATAAAGCATTTTGTGGGATAGCATGATACACGTGAGATACGGAATGTAGCAGCCCAGCAAAGTTGCTGGTAGCCTTGCTGGTTTGATTTGTGTAGAATAGAACGCTGCGCCTCTTCAGCTACTACGGCAAAAAAAAAATTCAACTTGGATCGGCTTATTTTTAATATTGGTCGGTAATTTCTAATTAAAACCTTTGAGGCAAATAATTATAAATTATATTCATAGTTTTCAATAGTTAAATAAAGTACATCAGTAAGTTGTTCATTAAAAATACTTTTAATTAAAACTATATACAATAACATATATATATATATATATATATATATAATCTCTTTTTAGGCAGGCTATTTTCTACAACCAAGATTCTTGCACGCCTAAGCTCTGTAAAACAACCCTACCATTTCGTTCTTAGTATTGGCATTAAATACCTTCAAAAGATTGGTGTAAGAATATTGTACCTCCGAATATATATATATATATACATATATGTTCTGGTATTAAATACAATATCAAAACATTTATGAGGCAAATAAGACACATAGCAAAAAATCAGCATTCTTCTACATCTATCTCTATACTACATACCCTCAAGTATTCACTTTAATTATCTTTATTATTATTTAAAAAGTTTAACTATTTGTTTACACCAATCCTAAAATTAAGCAGTTGAGTAATCATAACATACCAAATTCTGTCCAAGCTACTAGTACCCTCACCTTGGACGCCAAGAGATGGTAAACAGACCAACATATTTACTAACACTGCGCAGATGATATTACTCAACTACAAAAATAATCCTTGTACTTGTCTTTTCAATTTTGTTGAAAATAAGTAGAGGCAAGATTAGTTACATTAATTATTTTTTCAGACTACACATGTGCTAAAACGAATATTTAATTAATTTGGGTATTTCTTTATATAGTTCTAGACATTTAATATTAGCAGTTGCTATTGCCAATGCGGCGCAATTTATTAGTGTTCAACGGCAATCCAAGATACTATCGAAGTAGAGCCAACAATGGTAGAGATCTTGCAACTGTATAGTAAACGATTTCAGATCAAATGTTTCGGGGCTAGATAACACATTGCTTAGGCACTCTGCCTAAGAAAAGTCCTGCTGACTTGTTTAATAATGAAAATATGTCTTAGCATAAGTGTACTCCTTGTATGCAAAGGGTTATGGTAAGACGCCCCTTAATTTGATATTATCTCTCTTTCTAAACGAATATTGGTCACAGGAACGCTTGTGTCACTACTACTACTTATTATTCCCAACATGGTAGGAAAAAAAGCTTATATAGTCTATAATGGTCACAAAACATGGCAATTATAATAAGTCAACGATTCAAGAATGCCGAAAACATTTCACCTCAACCCTACATACATCCACTGACCTCTACATGTGACTATTTTAATACACGCATACACTGTCTTCACATCTGGATTTGAACTATCAACATTTCCAGCTTCAAAGCGAAACAAAGGTAACATGCAAAACAACTGAACAATACCCACATATACTTTAGCCGCCAGACGCCAGATGCCAGATGTCAGATGCCAGAGTCAGGGTCAAAGTCAGAGCAAGAGCCAGAGCGAGCAGTAATATTTAACGTGCAATGTGGTAAACTGTATTTTGCTTTTTCATTGGATGCCATACCACAGCCACTTCTGAATGCCATCGGGAATTAAATATCATTTAGTGAGTTACAAGCCTACAGCCAAGTAGTTACCATGTTGAGATTCTTTTTATATTACTTTTTTATATTTTAATGACTAGGTGAAATAACCTGTCTAGGCTAAAAACGAGTGTTCAAACAGGAATATATAATTAATTTAAGGGTTTCTTTACATAGCTGTAAACATTTAATATTATTAGCAATTACTAGTGCATATGTGGCCTGGAAAAATAATTAGTGCAATTTATTGGTGTTAAACGGCAATCCAAGATACTATCAAAATAGAGCCAGTCAATGGTAGAGATCCTGCAACCATACTAAGCCATTTCAGATCATATGTTTTGGAGCCAGATAACACATTGCTTTTAAGACAAGTCCTGCTGACCTGCTTAATAATAAAAGTATGTCTTAGCATATACGTATTCCGTATATGCAATGGGACATGTTAAAACACCCCTTAATTCAGTATTCTCTCTCCGTCTAAATGAACTAGGTCGAAGGAACGCCAGTGTCACTTTTTCTTATTCCCAACAACATGTAATAGTAATTACTAATAATATTAATTGACTTTAAGCTATATATGGCAATCTGCGGTAGTTGTGTGACTTGTCCACAGGGGCTTCGGTATCTCCAATTAGTTGTTGTAAAATAGTTGGTTTCACTGGACTAGTGGTAGTGATAGCTAGTTAATCAGATCTGTTCTCAATACTAAGTTGAAATGGTAGAAGTTCTATAGAAGGCGCGTATCCTGACTCGCTGGGTAGCTGGCGGTAGTAATAGTACCTCTATTCCAATTCAGAGGGAACCGATGCTTTGATTCGCTTAATGCGGATATTGTAAAATGAGACCAATTAGTAGGGGGTGCTATATTACATTGTAAATAATAATAATTATCACTATTCAACGTTAGTAAACAGTTCTCTGACCTCCTCCTGGAAGAGCGAGAGATATGGACATTGATTATCGTATTCGAGTACCAACGAACTAGACATTACAATAACAATGCGGTTATTATATACATTTATATTGTGATATTGCTTAATTGAATACTAAAATGCAAAGTTGTGTGCCACAAATAACTTCGTATCAATTGGGGATGCTGCATATGTGTGAGCGGTTTCTTTATTATTTATTTCTGCTTTCTTTTACACTTTCTCGTTCTTTGTTTTGCCGCAGGTATTAATTTTGGTTAACACCTGCATAGCTGCATTCAATAACCTAAATGGTACCAATCATAAATATTCTTATTGGCTAATATAATTCATAAAAGATCACAGGGACCACTAGGATTGTCTGATCTTATCTCGATAAACTTACCTGTTAGTTTAAATTAAATTTTTTTAAATTGATACTTGATGTATGAGCAATTTATTCTATTAAAGCAATCACAGCTATCGCTAAATCAAGCACCAATATTGTGTACTATTTTGAATTTTTGGCGCAAGAAAATATATATATTAGATATTATAATTGCCATTAAAAACGTGTTACTATTTTGTAGCAAAAGAAGATTCTGGTGCATTGATTGCATAATTTTATTGGGTCCGTATTACACTTATTGGGGTATACAGATTTAATCTCATTCTATCGTGCCCTTATTTGGATGGCTCATTAGCTAATCCAGTTAAGTGCTTGGAAACTATGTATCGACAAATTAATTTAAACGAAGTGTTCATTCGGAGTTAACGGTCTTGCAGCACTATATAAGGAAATACTTAAATCAAATAAGTATTCCTTTTCTTAACATCTTTGTTATTAATCTAATTGGGCGTGGCATACAACAGACTTGTGGCTAGTCATTGGATTATGGAAGCTATTTTGATTGTAACCTTAAAATGTGTAGCAACCCAATATGTTTCTACCCATATATTTACTACAATATACATCATTATAAGGCTATTCATTTTAAACTCATCACGATTAAACCAATATTATTTTAGTGGACGCCTAACAGGAAAGGTATGAGCTAAAGGCTAGTGCTAATTGGGGTAGAATAGTTTTTTAAAATACAAACCAATAAGATAAGACTATAATTAGATGGATTATGTGATTGGGTATAGCCATATACACAAGAATTACTAAGTAACAGCCATTGTACTTCAAACCACTCCAAGCTGACTCGTGTCAACCTGAATTAAAATCTAATGGCAAACAGCCATTGACTAATTATCATCGCTTTCTCTCCATAAAATATGAACATACGCTCCGGCTGCTGCACTCAATTGGATAGCCCTCCACCAAGTCCATAGCAACGTGCCTGAATGAAACATGGCTGATAGAAGGTATTAATTAGTTTTCAACACAAGAGTACTTAAATGATGATACCATTGACGGAAAAAGAAAGAGAGGAGAAGATAGAGGGAAAGAGAGGAGAAGATAGAGGGAAAGAGAGAATAATGAGATTGTTTGTAAGGTCATTACTATCTATATACCAGTACTATCTATCATAGATACCACCTGTTTTACGAGATAATCTCAGCCTAAACCCAACAAGCACAGGTAGGATTACCAGCCCCCAAATGAAGAGAAACATACACCTCCTATGCCCTTAAAAGGTTATGTTAACCTCATTATGAATTGTTATACCATTAATTAATCTATTAATTCCATCCCACTTTAGAATTGCATCCTACTAATTCAGAGGGGCACTATATTGGCACCACCTTTCTGGCTCAATCTAAAACATTTTGTTAGAAAACCAAGACGCTATTGTTATAGGTTTACACTCGTATTATACAAGGTTGCATATAATTTAATCTATCCACATGTCCTTGCCAATTTTTTTTAAAAAACACTACAATTATGGAACAATATTATATTAATAGTAATAATAACCGTGACAAAATATAAAAGAAAACTACTAGGTATAAATAACAGAGATAGACGGATGAACTAAAACTATCTCTACAACACTACCTCGTGGCCCTCCCTATCCTATTTCCCTTACTAGCTATCTTTATGGGTTGAAGTATCTCAGCTCCTGCAAGTATTTGGCCGAAAACTTCATAATATCTTGTACAAAATACCTATGGTTTATCTAGTATTCAACCTCTATATGTTAAAAAAGAAAAGAGAGGCGAGCCAAGATTATATTATAACACTATGTACTCTTGATAGTATAGTTAAAGCAATAATAACTGGAAGGAAATTAAGACGAATATGGAGTCAAGATGACAGATATGATAACCTGTTTTTAACTTGCTTTATTTGTAAGAGTATGAGATCAAATAAACTAAGTAGCCCAATTATATTGTAATAAATTGTATTTAAAACGAAATAAAACCTGATAACATACCTCCATCCGATCAAAAACACACATTAAATATAGAGTCAATAAGCAATAGGGTAATTACTTACTGGATACCAACTCCGTATACATGAGAGATGGTAGGCAGGCTGCAAACACAGCTGTGATCACTTGACTTGATGTGGGACCCTTTTCATTGGCTTTACCACTCTGCAACCAAGAAAATAATTATTATTAAAAAGAAAATAATTATTATTAAAAAGAAAATAATTCAATATATATACGATATTGACTATATAGTTTCCTTCAACATCATCTACTTGTTATTCTTCTCTCTCCCCTTCTTTATGTTATAGTATAATGTATTTTATTATAGTACATGATTGTCTTACAATGTGATGTATGGTCGTGGATCTTAATGTAGCATACAACACTACACTCATTCCCAAGGCATGTAAACACGATTAGCAATAATTACATAGCTCTATATGGTACAGAACAGATAAAAAAGGATTACGTGTTCCTGTGGTCATGTACGCATTTAGGTACATGTATCTTTGACTATACATACATGCATACAAACAAACAAACAAACAAACTAACACACATACATAAATACATACATACATATACACACACAAATATTTTTTCTAATATCTTTACCTTATTCTCCTGATCGGTAACTAGCAATGGACCCAGGGCATACATGCGTATGGCCAAACGCGTCATTGTCTTGACTGACAACAGCCCAATCAGCACACCTGCGGCAGACTTAAATTGCGCACTAATGAGACTTCCTAGCTGCAGTCCACCCCTGTTAAATAATTGATAGCCAATAGTAAGCAAGAGCTGTATTATTATCATTGGGGTGTATGCATGTGCTTCATGGAGATGATTGGTGTAACGTACAAACAGCGACCAATAGGAGAGTGAGAATGAGAAGGATGTTCCAGGGCCAGAGTATGAAAGGAAATGACTGGAGAGAAATCAGAAAACAATATGATAGTATAGGGAGAGAGAGAGAGAGAGAGAGAGAGAGGTGGACTAAGTTGGTATAATGTAATAATACTAGTGCATGATATATATATATATATATGTCAAGCCGTGTAATATTTGTATTCTACATTAGGTATATTTGCATTCTATATTAGGCATATTTATACTCTATATTAGGTATATTTGTATTCTATATTAGGTATATTTATACATACAGGTAAACTGGTGTAAAATTAAAAAGAACAGACCGTAGATGTAATTAAAATTTGTAATGTAACAAGAGAAATAAAATTTATATAAGTAGTGAACATTTACTTAAGGTAATGATAAAATAAGAAAACATAAAAATAAAATAAAGAGAGGACATAATTTGTTAGTTAATTAATCATGAAATATACCAGGAAATAATTGGTGGAATATAGAAAGCTACCAATAGAAGTCATAGTATTTACATTGGTAGGTCTGTGCGGAGAGGTCAATTTTATATTAAGAGAAGAGGATAGTCTTACAGAAAGAGAAAGACAAACATATACAGCTACATACATATATACATATATACATATATACATACACACATGCAATCATACATACGTACATATATACAAACATAAATACATACATGCATACAAATATATATATACAAGTATTCTTTCTAATAAGCATCCTTATTCTCCCAATCCTTACTAGTAATGGTCATATATACATATACATATACACTACAATTCTTAATAGTCAACCCTAATAGACTCATCTAATTAAGCAATGACATGCATATACCATGTGCATATAAACAAACTAGTGCCTACCATATTGGGGGAGAGGAGGTGAAGGTGACAGGTAGGGGAGGGGTATATGTGTCATGGATCAATAAGACACAGACAAAGGCCATGTAGCAGCTAGTCACAGCTGGGTCCAGAATGATTCCTGACCAATGAATGATAGTCTTGAGTAAGAATTACATGGAGTCTAATAAAGCCTATCTTTTTATATATAGTATCCGTTTTTCCTTTTTTAGTTTTGTTTGAAAAAGTATGGTGTGAGATTACAGCTTTGCATAATTTAGGTAGACCAATAGGCAAATACGTGGTATGTTTATAACAAAATATTGTATCGTAATATATTATTTTTCTAAACTAAAAGTCTTTTAACCCCTGAACCAATAAAAGATAGCCATATTTAAGGGGTATATGGAGTCGATGACGTCGGCTTTTTATGTTATCTGTTTTTTTTTTAAAAAAATAATAATAAAGTTGTCATATATGTATGTATGTATATATAGGTCTAAATCATTGGGTGATAGTACACTTAAAT
This sequence comes from Ichthyophonus hoferi, assembly GCA_002751075.1. Lineage (NCBI taxonomy): Eukaryota > Ichthyosporea > Ichthyophonida > Ichthyophonidae > Ichthyophonus > Ichthyophonus hoferi. The sequence goes on from NAOQ01000394.1 coordinate 43,016, forward strand.
ACATATGTTTTCTTCCGGCAGAGAATGGAAACCAAAATGCAACACTTGGATAGACAAATAGCCAATTAGATTAGACATTTATAATATATTAATTTAATTTAATTTAGATTATACTGTAATTCATTGGATAGTGTAATGCATGGTATGGTATAGTTTGGTATTATATTGTATTATCTCATATTTTCAATAAGCCATATCTGATTGGCTTATCCTATCTTATAGTTCACCTAATCATACGCGAAATGTGTTCATTGACTAAATATTGGTCGAAGCGATTAATTAGCGATCTTAATTTTTTTCACATATGAGATATACGTATGTGTGTATGCTCATGATTAATTGGTAGTTAGCTAATAATTAATCCACCAATCATCTTCAACCACGTCCAAGTTATTCCCTTGCCCACGTTATATTTTTCTATTGCCGCACCATTCGCAGGCATAAATATAAACAATGAGAAGCGGTAAGAAAGGAGGGTAAAACATTACCTGTATTCATTACACTCAGAAGGGTCAGCATAATGCACATCACCACCGAAATCACACTAATCCTGTTGTGATAACCGTTAGCTATTGAACTATAACGCACCAAAAATAATAAAAGCAATAATAAAAACAATAATGATAATACTAACAATATTGATAATAATAATAATAATAATAATAATAATAATAATAATAATAATAATAATAATAATAATAATAATAATAATAAGA